>JBAMBO010002251.1:0-119800 GCA_037044535.1 Lordiphosa magnipectinata | reverse complement strand
CAAAAAATTCTAATAAAAATGGGTCAATTAATGTTTTTTTTTCCTTTTGTAAATTTTCTTTGAGCATCTTTTCCAAACAAATAAATCTTAGTTTCATCGCTTAAGAACATGTTGTGCCATTATTTTGCACCCTCTGGTCCGACCCAGTCTTTATGATCAAATGCAAAGTTTTCCCTCCTCTTCAAATTTGTCCTTCTAAGCAAAGGTACATTGTGAGCTATACTGGCTAGGTAGCTTTTCACTTAATTATCGCCGTATTAGCCATCGGTTACGCCTTATACGCAGAAGATATCAACGATATAGTTGAAAACAAAAAAAGTTTTCTCACTAAAATTCATTTTCCGACCGATCGGTTCTATGACAGCCATAAGATATAGTCATTCGATTTTGAATAAATGTTAAAAATCTGTTTGAAAGTATATAATATTAACAATGGACGAGTTTGGGAACTTTTACATTGAAAACAAACAAATTTTTCTTACTAAGACCAAAGACACTACATACGGGCATTTCCACCAAAAGGTCCCAACAGGCCAAAAAATTAAGTGCTTAAAAACACTCTGTTTTATCAAATTTTTTAGGGGAAACTTTTAAAATAAACTTATTTAAGCCCATTTTACATTTATTCATAAACAATTTCGAAATATTTAGTTTCACGGCCGCGCTAGCTCGAGTTTTCTTATCTGGACATTAATATTGCACCTTTTTTTGTGATAAAAAAAGCCTTTAGACTGCACCCACTTTTGCTATCTAAAATCTTTTTGAGGGTCCAAAGTGTTTTAAAAGAATTCATAAGAAACCATGAGAAACTATGTGATTGCAATTAAAAGTAAGTTTTTGCTTCGCATTAAGCCGGGTATCCAGCACGGCGGAAACTAAAAATTCCTGGCAAACTTCATATAAAAAAAAACTGCGCCAGGAATTTTTAGAGTACCTTTTCGTTGCCTGAGTATCCAGCAACATAAACGAAACCCACAGTTTCTTATCGATACTTGGCCTATCGATAGCGCGTGTGGATCGAAAGAATAGCTGATACACAGCTCAGGAATATATTGTTTACAATTATTTTGAACGTGATGAGCGAAAAATTGGGGTAAATGCTTTTATGTTTTTGTTATGAGCTGTCATCTTGCTGGGGAACCAGCAGCGCACAAAGATTGGTAGGTGATGGTGCCAAGGGAACACTTATGCCCAATTGCTGAGGCGGCCCGAGAGATGCCCTCCATGGACACAAAGGTCGATGGGATGTCGTAGGTTGAGACGACCTCTGAGTCTGTTTGTCGCCTGATCATAGACATATCTTTAGGAGTGGGCCACCAGTCGGTCATGATACCTGCTGGTGTGCATATTAATTTGGGGCGCAGAAGGGCAAAGCGTCCAAATTGCGGTATATAGTTGTATGCCTCTCATACCAGGGACCTAACTTAGAAGATTCTAGGTTCTTGAGGGTAGTGGAGCATGCCGTACTCCATATCGGGATCCTCCAGATCCACCACTACGAAGCTTGAGAAGCCAATCGAGCTTCAATGTCATAGCTACAACCGTAGCTACTGCCCGAGACACATAGCCTTTCCTGGTCAAGCGGCGATCCAGAGATACGCCCAGGTATTTCACCGCGGTATCTATTTGATCTTAGGAGTCGCACTAGAGCAACTTTTCGGGGTCTGATAGTTATCATGTTGACTCTTTGAACGATCAACGGCTATGTTCCAGCGGTTCGGCCATAGACCAAGGCCAAGGTACTGATTCGGCCACTGAGTTGACAAAATCCTTAATATTAATACAAATATATTTAGCCAATCTTGTATCCGACCATGAAATACATCATTTGATTGGTGACCAAACGAGATGTCATACTACTTTGGAGATTGGAATGACATTTTAAAGTTGTGCACATAATTGTGCTCCATCCAGGCCACACTGCAAAGTGACAGTCGTAGCCATCGGCTCTTTATCCCCTAGTATAAAGTAGCACCTACTTCCTCTGGAAATTATTATATATTTTTTAAAATTGATTTAAATTCAAATAATTAACAATGCTTAACAGCTGACTGATCAAAGTGACCATGCACCTTTTTGGTGGATGGTCACCCTGTTTTAGATATGTTCCACACACACAAGAAATATCTAGCAAATTCCTGGCAGGAATAGTGCTGTATACAGGCTGTTATAACAGAAACCACTTGATGATGGAAAAAAGTGTCGCGTTCGCAATGTCACAAAAAAAAAGAAACTTTTTCGATCAAATAAATTCTAATATACAGTTAAATTATTTAACAACATTTTACATTTAGGCGCACTAAATGGTTTCGGCAGATTTAGCTGAGTTTTGTTTTTACATTGATGGCCAAAAACAGCACTTCCATATTTTGTCGCGTGCGAATCGCTTTTTGATTGGCTTTATCTTGGAATCAGCAATAGGTGTGCTCTCTACTTTACCACTAAATAAAGTGCTCCGAAAGTGCTAAAAGTTTAAGTAACAAAAGAAAAAAAAAAATGATTTTAATTTGACTTCTATTCCTCTAAATGCGTACCTTCTATTTAAATGCGTACGACGCACAGAGATTGCTGTCATGGGCCAAAAATCAAAAAATTAATGTTACAATTTTCAAACGGTAACTGCTTAAATTAACAGCTAATTGATCAAGCTTCACAATACCATAATTGATTTGCTTTGATTCTAATGGTGCTTTGAAAAAATACCATCGAAAGTGTGACCATTTGTCCATTTGCCTTGTACAAGCTCACGCAGCTCGCTTCAATTCAAGTTGTTTAAAATGAAAATTGTACAGTCAATACCTTTGACTTAACTTCTACAATTAAACTTAAAGATAATTCGTGTAAAATTTTGTGTAAGTCGTTGATTTAGAGAAGTATCTTTTTGTGTTTGTTTTTGGTTCGAGTGTCCAATGTTTAGATAAACTTTTATGTGTTTTGCCCTCCTCTGCCCTCACTATTCTTTATTGCATCTTGTTTCTTAATACGTTAAGATTAAAAAAATGTTTAGTTTAGCTGCAACAACCTGCAGCTGGTCTTGTAGTATTCCATAAAGTAATGCACGTTTTTTGATTTGTCAGTCCGTATAAACGTAAGATCTCAGAGATGGAAAGAGGTGGAGATTCGACATGTATGGGACATAAACTTCTTATACTTGCAAGCAGATCAAGTTTATTTTAAATTTTCGCCACGCAATTTTGAAAAAACATGATATCTCCCTCAGTTTAGTAGATAGATGGTTCGTACCTTTTAGAGATATTTACTTATCAAGATTATTACTCGATTTGCGGAAGGAATAATTAGGATCGAATAAACGATACTCAAGTTATGAGTAAAAGAATGTGGACATTTGGCTTATTACAATTTTTACTCATCATAGACCTTACAGTATAAATTTTAACCCGATATTTCCACAAGAACACATAAAGGACATATATATTCTTGATCAGCAGGACGAGCTGAGTTGATATAGCCACGTCCGATTTTTTCTATGCTATCTCCTACGTCAGTTTTAAAGCTAACTTAACCAAACTTTGCACGAAGTCTTTTGGTACAAAGCCGCTGCACATTTGTCGGAACCGACCAGATCGGATGACTATAACATATAGCTGCCATAGGAACGATCGGTCGAAAAAGTAGTTTTAGTAAAAAATACTTTTTTTGTCTTCAACGAAAACGTCACCAAACCTCTATCTTATCAGTTTTCTATGCTTTTACATGATTCCACCAAGTTTGATGAAAATCGGTTAACTATATAGTATAGCTGCCATACAAAATATAGGTCTAAAAAAAAGTCTTAGTAGGAAAAACTTTTTTGTTTTCAATGCTGTCGCTCGCAAACTTGTTACTAATCAGTTTTATATGCTACCACACAATTTTGCCAAGTTTTAACCAAATCGGATGACTATAGCATATAGCTGCCATAGGAACGATTGGTTGAAAATGTAGTTTTAGTGAGAAAAACTTTTTTGTTTTCAATGGTAGCGTCTTTATACTTTCCAGTTATGAATATCATCAGTCTCCAGTTGGTCGAAATCGAATGAATATTTTGTATAATAAACTGACAAGCAAATGGTCAAAGAAGAGGCGCCATCTATTGCTGAGTTTGGGAAACAACAGCTAAGAAAGTTTGACGAAAATCATTTAAAACCTTTATTTATATAAATTATACAAGCTGCAAGGGTATATAAACTTCAGTCGAGCCGAAGTTAGTTTTCTTCTATTTTTATACACTTGAAAAGTGCATTATAATTTTTTGCCCAGAAGTTTGTAATACATAGGAGAAATCATCTCCGACCACATAAAGTATATATATTCTTTATCAGCATGACGAGCTGAGTCGATCGATCTTTGTCCGTCCGTCTGCAGAGAGTCTTCTTTTGGCTGCACGCTGCTAATATGTCGGAACCGCCCGGATCGGATGACTACTTCTTGGAGTTGCCGCCATAGATAGAAACGATTGGTTGGAAAATGTGATTTAGTGAGAAAAAATGGTTTGTTTTCAATGTTGGCTTTCTTGAAAACGGTCATTTATTAAAATTATATGTTTTCAAACTGATCTGCGAAATTTAGTTGAAATCGCTAACCGTTGGAGTGAGTTTTTTCAAGTGTATTAAAACTTCGGCATAGAAGAAGTTAGCGTTGCTTTCTCGTTTTTATTTTCACAAATAGACTCTGGCCTCAAGCACCAAGCGTGGCACCACCAAAATTTGTAAACCAGAACTTCCGTTTTGTGTTTCCTCAGCTTCTGAACTGATAACACTTGACTACTTCTTGTACATTTCTATTATCAACTTCTTAATGTCCGTAAAAAAACGACTAACAAGTTCAAAGTGGGCTCTTACCCTTTTAACAGGTAATAAATAGCATTTAACAGCTTCAATTAGATTTTAATATCTTTTGGCGAACAATTTTCTGCCAACAAGTCAGAACAGAGCGACAAACTTCAAGTTGCCTTGCACCATATCTTATCGTTTCCTCACTAAAAAAAGACCATTTAAATTACTTTAATTGTCGAATCCAGACGTTTGGTAACTAGCGAGTCAAGTTCAGAGACTCACAAAATTAATATGCGAGGCACATAGAAGAAAACAACAAAACAAAAAAAGTGCACACAAACCTTTTTGAAAATATTAAAATAACAGAAAATGCACAGAACGAACACTCAACGAATCATTAGCAAAATTATCTTGAGGCAAAGCAAAGTGACCTTGCTGAAGTTCAAACACCTGCCCTCTGACTTTGGCTTATCACTTGGCGGCGGCGGCGGAGCAACTTGGCTGGCAGGCTAACATGCAATGGTGTCGCTTCATACGAACATATATGTATGTACCTATATAGTATGTGTTTGGTTTGCGTAATCATTTCGATTGTAGCAATCATTTTTGCATAAGTCTAACTAAAATAAAAACTGCATTGTTGTCGCCTGCCTTTTTGATGGACATGCGCTAGTTGGCGCAGCCCACACCAAAAACGTTATTTCCTCGATCTTTAACCATTATGGTATTTGTCTTACTGAACAAAAAACCTTGCTTCAATGTCCATTCATAGATTGTAAATATTTACACAACCATTAAACGTTTTTTCACGTTCAATATTACGCAGCATTTAAAGACACTTTAGTTAATAAAGCTAAATTTTGTATAATTGGAAAAGAATATGAGAACGACCTTAATTTGCACTTAGACTTATCAATGTTTAAAGCTATAAATCTTTACTGGTATAATAAAATACTTATTTGATAAGTGCATTAAATAAATACCTAAAGTTTTGCTTGATAACTATAGTAAATTAAATGCATTATTCCGAGAAAAAAATTTCATTTATATACATTAATCACGGTGTAGTTATTGAAAGACATTCAGCAGACTCCAAGCAGACACTCCAAGAAAGACCACAAGTTACTTAAATTAAAAATAGCTTAAGAGTTGAAGTTGCCACTGGCAACTTAGAAAGTATTCGTATATAAATATGTACACCAGGGGTCGGCAATAAACACAATCACGTATGTGTGAGTAGCTACTTAAACGAAGTTCATTTTGCTCGGCGGCATTGTTGGCGAAGCAGCGCAGCGACCCCTAATGTACACAGAAAGCAAAGCTAACTTCTTCTATGCCGAAGTATTAATACACTGGAAAAAGCTCGCTCCAACGGTTAGCGATTTCGAACAAAATTTCGCAGATCAGTTTGAAAACAAATAAGAATAATCATGAACGAGTTTAGAACCGCTAACATTGAAAACACACAATTTTTTTTCTCACTAAACACACATTTTCCGAACGATCGCTTCTATCTATGGCAGCTACTAGAAGTAGGCATCCGATCCGGGCGGTTCCGACATATTAGCAGCTGCTAATCATCGTCATGCTGATAAAGAATATATATACTTTTTGTGATATAAATTAAGGTTTTAAATGATTTTCGTCGAACATTCTCAGCTGAGTTATTTCCCAAACTCATCAATAGATGTCGCCACTACTTTGGCAATTTGCTTGCCAGTTTGTTACATGGCAGCTATACGATATATTCATCAGATTTTGACCAAACTTTCCAAAATTGTGTGGAAACCGATAATGTTAATAACTCGAATGTAGGAAGACGCTATCATAAAAAACAAAAAAGTTTTTCTCACTAGAACTATGGCAGCTATAAGCTATAGTCATCCGTTTGGGATAAAACTTGGCAGAATTGTGTGGTAGCATATAATATTGATCAGTTACAAGTTTGAGAGCAATAGAATTGAAAAGAAAAAAGTGTTTGCTACTAGGACTTTTTTTCAGATCTATATTTTGTATGGCCGCTATACTATATAGTTGACCGATTTTCAACCAACTTAATGGAATTATGTAAAAGCATAGAGTGAAGCCAGCATCGAGCTCTTACCAGCCAATCCTTTTTAAGCGCAGCCGCACAAGGACCACATACAGCCGACTGACATACGACCTAGGATCGAACAACTATATATCGCTTATTTTTAAAGCGAGAGTATAAATGCTACATTTGAACTTCCGCCCACACCTAGAAAACGAAAGCGAGCAGTGTCCGCTTTGCAACATTACAGAAAGAGAGGACACAGAACATATTGTAGCCAGGTGTCCAATTCAACGGGAGTACAGACTGTTACATTTCAGGAAACAAGATCTGCAAGTGGAAGAGTACCTGAACATTTTGAACGGAACAAATTGGGAGATACTGGGCAGTTTCCCCACGGATGTTCTAAGATATAGATCTAAAATATTAACAGAATCCTTTTAGTAATATCCCACCCGACAATCCTTAACGAAAACGGATCCGATTTCGATGTTTTCTCGAAGTTTTCTCTAACAAAACTATCGCGAATGTGTTCCGTTTTCGGTCCGATAAAGTATTACCTGTCGCTCAGTTTGTGGCAGCAAAACGTAAGTTCTCGATACACGTTTTCGGATCCGTTCTCGACACTTTCTCGATAGTGAAAACGTATTGGAAAGGAGTCAGTTTTCGATCCGTTTTCGATGTCGAGAAAGTGTCGATTTTGAGTCCGTTCTCAATTCTTTTTTTAAATCTGTTCTCGACACTTTCTCGATAGCGAAAACGGATCGAAAACTGAATCGTTTCCAATACTTTTTCGCTATGGAGAATGTTTTGTTTCATTCCATTTTGTTTCCCATTTTAAAATATGTACTTTTTGTTAGTTTTGTTTCTTTATTTATATGAATTAATTCAGTTTTTTTTTTTGGCACAAAAATAACTGGTAATAACAGTTGCAGATAATAACAAAAGTTTGCATTCTCTCTGCTAACTCTTCTAGCAGGAGCATTTAAGAAATGGTTTCTAAATCTGCGGAATATTGGCAAAGCTTACTTATTTAATTTAACGCCATTGGTAAAAAAAAAACACTGGACAAAGAAGGCCTGACTCCATTAGGGTTTGCTTGACAATGTGTTGTGCATTAATTTGCTCCTCATAGCGTGGTGTGGGCATCTGATTCGGGGCATTACGCTGTGTCTCCTCGTGAAAGTAAACAGCTGTCTTCGCCAAAGCGGCAGTATTCCGGGCAATATCCACACGCACAATGACTGCACTTAGTTCACTGGCCAAATCCATGATATAGGGCAGTATATAATCGGGAAAGAAATTGGCTTTGCTGCGTTGTATATTCTTAACTATGGCTAGTTAAGCAGTAAGTGTTGCACCTTGACGCAGATTTTTGGGCCAGATTCAGCTAAAGACAGAGAGAGAAAGAGAGATTTAGATGAAGATTTGGAAAGCCCTTGTACTTACAATATAGGACAAAATGCGATCCAATATAGTCTCGAAGATAATATAATTGGACAACTTTTGCAACAGTTGCAGGGCGGTCATTTTGGTATTCGACTGTGTCCATCCACGTATGCAGGAGGTGACCACAGTAATGATTAAAAAAGACCATCACTTGGCCGAATCTTTTTTCTCAGCTGCCTACTCTAACTTCATCGAATAGATAAACATATATCAATGAGGCTAAGAATTGCCGCAAGCGCTCATTCTCAATGCCAGCCAAATGATTCTCCACCAGCTCGCGTGGGTTGTTAAACATATGTCAGCTCCTGCCAAAATTAAATGTCAAATATCTGTTCTTATTCGAATGTATTAATGTAAAAAAACCTGTAAAATCTAAAATAATCACTTATGTTTAATGTATTAAGCTGCTTAGGCTGACGGCTCTTCTGGTACGTACCGAAACTTATGTTTCGGTAAAAGGTTCTGTTTTGGTTCTAACAATTTGTCTGTATTCGGTTCCGTAACCGTGAATTTTTATTTCGATATACCGGTACTTATCGTTATGTATCGTTATGTAGGTCAAATATAAAGAAAGTTCGGTCATTGGTTTTGTGTCCATCCGATCTCTTAGCGAAGACATAATAATTACGCCTCGGAAAATAAACGTTCTTACCCATTATTAAAGTACATCTTCTTCATTTTGTTCTTAGCTCAGGAAAATTGATAATGATTGATGCCATTGAACTGTTATGTGAAAATACTGAACTATTTGTATTTTCCTGTTTGTTTTCGTACGAAGCGCCCCAAATTATGTGATTGCAAAGAGCCGAGCTTAAAAGCTTTTTGGAGTAAACACATAAATTTGAGGATTTTCGGTGCTCTCTCATAAAAAGCACTTATGTCTGAGCATTTGCAGTTGCAGTCCAATGTTCATCTGAAAAGAGCCTTTGAGGAGGATTCAGTAGCCCTTCAAGTGTCTAGAAAAGTAACTTCTCTGTGTCATTTATGAGGTATGCTTCAATTGGAGGGTGCAAGCACTTATGTCTGTGTCAGCAAAGAAACCGACTAGACTCAGAAAACTTCCACATTAAGTGCCACCGCTTTCATAGAAAAAACCGCTCATTCCGGACTCTCTATTGTGCACATTATGACGGTGAATGCTCATAAAAAAGTGTCGAAAAAGTGTCCGAAAACGCACATATTGCTTGCTGGGAATAACCTGTACCAAATGTACATATTTCTGACAATTTTCTACATTCGGAAAATATGTTGCCATTCGCCAAACACTATGAGTTTTTTTTCCTAAACGTACCATGCTTTTTTTCGGTTGAGAATGAATAAGGCTATTAGCCTCCAATTTTAGCTCAAGGATTTGCTGCTTTCCTCATTAAGTTTCACTTGAACAGAAATGGATAACACAAGTACTTTTCTGTTCAATGGTTATCATGACATTATAATGAGGGTCTAAGAATATAGGATGCAATGTTCCACAAAACAAAAGTTTTGCTAAGCCAGAATCTTTTTTTTAAAGCTTACGATTTAACCAAATTGCTTAAAAGTCCCACAAAACTAAGTGTCTGCTTTACAGTCTAGTTGTTGCACTCAGAACCGAAACTGTACCGGTACAAAGATGCTCAACCCATGTACAACTTTTCACTGCTAATGTCTCTGCTCACATTGCCGACCCCTGCTTAATATACATAATATGGAAGAAAGAAAAGCTGAAGTGATCGAACAGAAAAAAGCGTGGGTAAATAGAAATAAAAAAAAATCCGAAAAACCTTCGTTTATATAAGTAAAAAAAAATTATTTTTACTACTTAACTTCATTTATTTATTATCTTCAGCCTTTAAATCTATTTCAGTGTTCGTAAGGCTAATTGTTTGTATTAATCTTAGCTTTTCCACACAACCCATCTCAAGTGGATTCCACCAGTGCATCCTGATACTTTTCCCTTCCTCTATTTATATGTAAAGATTGTGTACGAGAATATGTTTCCAACTTTACACGGCTTCTAAAAATGCCTGTTCTCTCAAATATACCTTACACGTAAAGTAGCTGGTTAGGTGGGTGGTTATTAATTTAAAAGATTCGATTCATTATCCTTTTCGAGGGGCCAGAATATTCCGTTCCAAAGCGAATTTGTGTGGATCGGTTCTGGAAGGTTTAAGTACCCGAAATTTGAAGACATTAAGTTGGAAAATTAAAATCTAGGCAAACATTTACTACGTTTATGCTATGAAATTAACGATTTTTTTCAATTTGCCAATAAAATTTTAAAAATTCACAAAATGACGAGCGCTCATATGAGAAAACAAAAGATCTGGCAACACCAACGCTACGTCAAGTTGACTGCGCCTCGGCATTTCATGCATTGACGGCAAATTCATAGTCAACTTTCGTGTGTAAGTTGCATACATGAAATGATTTTGCAAGATGAGCATAGTATAAACGCAGTATATTAAGTTTTGTCCAGTTATTCACTGATTTGGGTTATAAAATTGGCCAAAATCATATCATATCTAAGCAAAGGTCGGGTCAAAAATTCTTTAGGTTTAGCCGTTCGGCTTGGTTGTCAATGAATCGGTCAGTCAGGGGGTCCCTAATCCCTAATTTTACTTATTAAATTTTTGCACGGCAGTTTTACTGTTACACAAACCAACAACATTCAACAAAATTCTTTGGGATGGGTTCTCAGTGAGCTTATAGGACCAAAAATACGAACGACCAACCAAAATTCTGTTCCATTACTTCAGCCGTCTGGCCTGGGCTTTGAAGAATCAGTCAGTCGGGCAAAGATATTCATGTTCATTCACACTCACGTAAATTTTAAAACTCAAAGTGTTGTTGGCATTTATTTTGAGCGTGTGTGTTGGAAATTTGTAATATTTGTTCGTCTCGTGTCGTTTTAATAAAATTAATTCATCCTTAGATGGCTTTGAAATCTATGCAAAATGATTTCTTACCATATCAGACACGCGTAATACAGACATTACTTTACAAATTCATACTTTTAAAGGTCATTCACGATAGCCGCAGGTATAACCTGCTAACGGTTTAGCTGTAGACAACTCTGATTTGAATGCTATGAAGATTAGTTATCAGTTATCAGTAGCCAAGTTGACAATAAAGCGCACCACAAAAAAATATTACACAAGCTAATTAGTGCACTTTTTTTTCTTTTTGTTTTAGAGGTCGTTTCATGGAACATTAGGTATTTTAATCCGAACACCGAACAAAGCTTATCTGGCTTAGAATCGAAAACAAAAAAAAACACAAAATATAAAACGATTTTATTGATGAACTAAAAATAGAAACAATAACATGTTGATTACTGAAAGCTTAAATATATATTATTTTATACTATTTTGATTGGAATCTGCCCGTTGTTACATTTTTGGAACAATATTGGGCATAACGCGTCTCACAGCCTGAGCCATGCTCTCTAAACTCATTGATGCTGGGTAAATGTTTGAAAAATATTCCCGTATTGAAATAACTGTTTCCCAAATGTTCATCCATCTCGGGATCCTCGGGTTCACCAGCCAAACGTTTCTTTAGTGAGTTTTGCATGCCCCAAATAATGGGCGAACTTTTGCACATTAAAAGTTTAAGGCAGGCCGCCTCATTTCCTGCTTCCGAGCTTTCTTTGGCCTCAATCATGTCCACAATATATTCAGGTAGATCAGGATCCATGATTTTACGTAGTAAACCCTTTGAATGTGGAGTGGATTTCTGCATAAACCAATCAATGGGTGAGCCAAGGGATAAGAAGCGTGGTTGATGCTCACTCGGTTCGTAGAGGGCTTCGGGTCCCGTGGAGGAGTTGCCACCCCTGGTAGCTTGCATTATAGTGCTGCCAATCTAAGGAAAAGGGGGGGTGAAAAAATTAATCAAATTGTTCTTAAATTTACTTTTAATACAAAAATTAACATAGAAACCCATAGGTGACTTTAAAGGAAGCTTAATAGGTTCTTGATTTGGGACCTGATTAACTAATAGTTTTTGTAAGCACTACTTTATTTTATCTTATCCTTATTTTAATCACTATCTCAGCGGACCGAACTCGCGAAAACTAAAAGCTAAACGTAGAAAAATCGATTCATCTCTTGCTCAAAAAGTTTCGAAAATCTATACCAGGGGTTTCAAGCCCATTCCGCAGGCCACGCATTTGTTTTTGCTTTGCGCTAAGGCATAGCCCGCGCGCATACGAAAAACGCGGCAAAAACAAAAACAATTTCATATGCGTGCTCTCCTCTCTTTGTTTCCGAACGAAGGTTTTGTTGTTGGCGCGTGCAGACCTGCAACAACAACATCATATGTGAATCTCTTCTCTCTCTCTCCTATGCCTCTGGCAAATTAAAAAGCAACAACAATGTAGCCTGAGCGCTCGCACGCGTGTGGTTGAGACAGCTATGACCACACACACACTCACACAAACAAACAAAAATAGTTGTTTTCCTTCTATTTCTTGTAGTTGTTCTTGCTTGAGTTGTATTTTGTGCATTTGTATTGGCTTTCTCGCGCTCGTAAGCTCGTTCTGGGCACCCCTGATCTATACCATAAATTATGCGTTAATGCTTTTACAAATTGGATGATTGTCACCTTAAAAATAGCGTTTTTTGGTAACCCGATGTGGTTATTAATAAAGTCTGCTAAAAGGGGAATCCAGAGGTTCTACTTCTATGTATAGTTATAACATTTGTTGTTGTTTTTTGACTATTAAAATATATTTAGAACTAGTCGTAAGCTGGCTGGAGCTGAAACATTAGGTTTGACCTTGAAGCGCTCATTTTTTAATTCAATTGGTTTAATAAGCTCTATGAAATCCTAAACTAAATCCTTCTTAAGTCTGTAACACTGGTGTTTCCATTTTTAAATAAGTTTGGGAAATTTCCCTAGATCCCTAATTTTCTGAACTTCCGACATAAAAACAAGTTCCTAACCTGCGTAATTTGTCAATTACTTTTCATTCCACCGACAAAACAAGCAATACTTTTCGAAACGAAAAACTTTTTCGTTTTGGTGTTACCAGAAAACGAATCAATTTCACTTTCGAAAAGTTGCCGTTTTTTTTTTTGGAATTGAGAACATGCCTCCTAATGTTCTGAATACGGAGTTTGGTTCCGTATCGGTTTGCAGCCTAAAGCAGCCTTTACACTTATCATATTTCTCTAAAGATTCGGTTGTCAACAATTTTTGACACAAAACTCAAGAGAAAAAAAGTAAGACTTGTTTGTGTGAAAATGGATAACAATCGTTTAGCATTAACATTAATGGTTGCGGTTTTGGCTGAAGACGAAATGGATGATCCGGGAACAAAAAGAAGACGACATTGTAAAAAGCGTTCCATGTGGGGTCGGCTTTTGCGTCGCTGTAAAGGCAAAGACATGCCGCAGCTTGTCTTACGTGAACTCCAGTAAGAGGACGTTGAAACCTTCAGAAATCAACTTTTCACAAGTTGCTTGAGTTTGTAAGACCTAAAGTTCAAAATGAGGATACATTCTTAAGAGAAGCCATTCCCACACAAACACGGTAAACAACAACTAAATTTTCCAAACATAGCTAAAGTGTTGCTCTTTCAGCATTCGTGTGACACTGCGATTTCTGCATATCAGTTGCATTCAGAATTTTCCAACCGACAATTTCCAAAATTGCGCCAGAAGTCATGAATGCAATTAGTTCATCCTTTTACATTTTACAATTTAGTTTAATTTCCTAGATGCCTCAACCACAGCAGGAATGTCGAACCATTAATCAAAATTTCGGCAAAATGTGGAAATTTCTTTTTTGCCTCGGAGCAAAATTCCACTTTTTAACATTTTTTCTTTAGATGGCAAAGATAGTGCATTTAGAGATGGAATAAATGACGGATCATTTAATTATAATTATAAGGATTGTGCTTCTTGCTCTGGTAGATGCAGGGTACAGCTTAGTTTATGTTGATATTGGCTGCAATGGAAGAGCAAACGACGCCGCCGTTTACGGAAATTCCTCGCTATGAACAGGCATTGAAGATGATCTTCTTAACTTCCCCGAATGATGAAGATTTACCAGGCGGTACAAGGAATGTGCCATTTGTTATAGTTGCCGAAGATGCATTCAAATTAACCACCCGAATGACATATGTTATCATCTTTCAGAGTTCTCAATTTAGATTAATCGATAAATAAAATCGAGTATATCGAATAAAAATTTCCAAAATTGTTCCAGAAGTCATGAATGCAATTAGTTCATCCTTTTACAGCATATAAAATCAATCGCTTCTAAGATGATACTTAGTTATTTTTTAAGAAATGGCAACGCCACAAAATTAACAGCTTTGTCTCAGCAGAGTTACTTTTATCAAATAGAACAGTTTATATTTCATCATATTTGTATAAAAAGAAGGCAAAAGTTTCTCGTCAGAGTTATATGTTTGCCTATTACACTATAATATCGTGTCTTTAGAGATACTCTTTAAAGATATATGACAAGTCTAAAGACTGCTTTAATATTATCCAGTTCCGAACCATTTCTAGAAAATTATGAAAGCTTTGCATCTTTAATTCGGATCTGTAGGCTACAAATATGAAGTTGAACATATAACTGTTTCAATATCAGTTCCAAACTATAGTGAACCGATTTCAAAATAGTTCCAAGCCATATCTCAGAAACTATTAAGGCAATCAACTTAAAATGTTTTGTGTTTGGGGTTGGTAATAAGCAAACCCGATTCTGAACAAGCTAAAAAAAAGGGTGTAACAGTGGTTCAGATTTATATCTTAGCGATGAATTATGTTTTGATCAAGAATTTTGGTCTGTAGATTGGTAATATTAAGTTAGACATATTACTGGTTGAAGATCAACTCCTAGAAGTGGTTCAGAGCAAAATGTTTGAAATTATTCAACACAACATGATAACATGGAGTGGGAGATTTCAATGGCTGAAGACCGGTTCCGGATCATAGTTAACCGAAGATGTTTTTAAACTATGAAGCTTAAGTTATTTCTAAGATATAGCCCTACAGTCGGATCCTAGTGAACCGCTTCATAAGTGTTTCGAAACTATATCTCAGAACTTATTTAAGCTTTGTGTGTATTTTGGGAATATGGCGTTAGATGTTTACTGGCTTAAAACATCAGTGAACCGGTTCATATGTGGTTCGGAACTATATCACAGTAAATTTTAAAGCTTTGTGTGTATTTTGAGAAAATGGAGGTTAAATGATTTACTGATTTAAGACATGCTCTGAACCCGTTAAAGCCATTTCTCAGAAATTGTTGAAACTTTAAATTTGGAGTTAAGCATTTCAATGCTTCTAGGCTGACTCCGAAGCTACTTAGACTTCAGACTCTGCTGACAGAGAGGACAAAAAAGCTGGAAAAAAGCGCATGACTTTTCTTATTATTTATGCAATTATATATTTAAAACATCCTCAGAGTGATGCCGTTCCTCGTCCTCATCCTTGTCGTAGGCCTCAGTCGTGCCTATTAGCTTTAAGTTACTAGAAAGGACCTTATAGTCGATGAAGCATTTCACATGTCGACGTAACCCGTATCTGTAACTACACATATTGGATATTCAGTTTCACTAATATCCAATATCTTATACATAATATTGATTTGAGAGTGCTCACCTCCATTAGATTTCTGAGTTTTGATTTATTGTAAAATTAACCTGACTGAAGACACGCTCAACTTCAGCGTTGGACCATCACAAGCACCACATCTGAATCGCAATCAAGGCTAACTTTTGATTACCTTCAGAGCTTTGGAAGCGACTTCTATACTCCAAAATTTTAGTTTCATCGTTGTTCTCCCATTTTAGTAAATGTATATCATTATATTGACGCTTAATTTTCCAATATCTTCTACGAAAAATACTTTCAAAATTTGTTACCATTTTGCTTTGTTTTTTTTGGTCGTAGAATGTTGTCAACCGAAAATATGTCAATTGTCAGGTACGTCTGCTTTCCTGTCAAAATTTTTGTGAGATTTTTCCTTTACTTCTCGTTACTTCACAACTGCTTATAGGGCTTAAACTGAAATCAATTAAATTGCTTAATACAATGAATTTTGTGAAAATCCCAAAAGTAGATCAGTGCCTGAGCTTCAGTTGCTTTATAAGTTTAACTTAGAAATTTGTGCAGCTGTGTCGAATAGATTTCTCCAACTAGCTATCCATATGAAGCATACGGGGATGACACAGAAATCACTAGTGATTTTCGTATAAACGCTTGTATTTCAAATTGAAACTGCTTGAATTTATGTGTGAACTGGCACAAAACAGCTCGGTTACTAGATCAGATGTCGAAAGTAAAGCGAATTGAAACCGACTGTTCAAAGCCAAGTTGATTTCAGCAGTTGGTTCCAAATCGCTCAAATTCCCCATCTGATCTAGCAACCGAAGATATACTTTTCACTTTTCATATGAAGTTGTACAATTGAAATTGGAAATGAAAACGTTTATTCCAAAATCTCTAGTGATTTCTGTGTCACCCCCGATAAATCTTGAGAAAACAAATTTCTCGAAATTGTCTACTTGTATTAGATTAATATTAGTATCTGATGAAATAGTTCATTTTTTTAAAGTTGAAGTTTAGTGAAGTTTTCATATTCATATTGTGCATTTGCAATAACTGCAGTAGACTCAAGAGGTATCAGATTCATTTTTGCGGAGCCAAGCCTTAAACTCCAGACTTTACGACTTTTTTGTTTGAAAACTTTTGGCATTTTTGTCAAACGATCTGTAAACTTGGCAAGCACTTTGAGATGACCGTTTCCTGAATGATAGAAGTAGCAATTAGGGTCGATAAATGACTGACAGAGGTGACAAACTATCGATTTGCTTATAAGTTTTGCAATTGACTCGAAAATTAAAGTAAAGCTGAAAAAAAGCGGAAATCATTTTAAAAAAAGCCAGAAATTCCGCTTCCCGCTGTTTCGAAATTTTTCCCGCAATACGGTTTTAAAAAAAGCTAGAAATGATGGGTAAAAAGCTGATTTGGCAAGACTACTGGTCACACTTATTATCGTTATCACGCGGGGGTCACCACTTTAGTTACTGGAACAAGCGTTATCGTGTTGTTGACGCCTCAGTCTGGCCTCAGAGAGAATGGTTTATGTTAAAGCTATATTAAATAGAGTTAGTTACACTTAATAATCGCACTAACTAATGTGGTGACCCCCGCTTGATAACGCTGATTAGTGTGGCGGAACTTCACAGAACCAAAAAGGATATTTGTTGATGATCCTTTGGATGATTTTGGTATCCATTCGGGCTGAATATTTTAAATATCGAATAAAGGATATTTATAAAATACGTTTAATGTTAAATTGATCTTAGATTTTCATCCAATGGAGCTGAAAATCGTCCAAAGAATATGAAAAATGGATGATATAATATCAAGAAAAGGATATGTTAACACTATTCATTCCAAAAGGATCTTAATGGATGTTTTTTATTTCTGTGTAGTTCCTTAAATAGCTCCCGTTGAATCTGTGGAATTGTGGAAATCCTCCAAAAAAAATAAGATTTTGCGGGCACGCAACTTTTAATGTATAATATATAAAATACTAGCTTAACTGAATTAATAACTGCAATTATTACTCGCTCACTATAACAAAATTTCGCAATGAAAATTGGGTTTCAAACTTGAATTAACCATGAAAAATCACAAATAAAATCGAAGTAGGTATTTCGTAATCGGATCGTTGAACCAATGAATACAAACTAAAGATCAAAGGAAAGGAGGCTGCCAATCACAGCCGTGCCCTTTAGTATTACGATGAATATCACAAGTCCAAATTTATAGAAACAAAAAGCGAGAAGAAGAGAAATGAACCGTGTTGCCAGACCTTGCCCAACATGAATTGGTTTGATATCATGGGTCCAACTCTAACTAAAAGAAGGCATTTTGAAAATCGGTGAACGCTACGTTGTAGTTCTGGTTGTGTTTAGTATGTGCCCCAAGTACAGCATCGTGCCCAGAACGATGGTGCAGTTGACGCCGCTTCTGTTAGAACTTAGTCAGCTGTTCGCTTTCACTTACGCTCTCTGCGTACATTTGAGAATATGTCCGTCTCCCTCTAACCTCTGTGATTTTCGACTGGCAGTATAAAGTATCTAAAAAATGTATATAAGGGCACTATAACCACTCAAAATTAAGAGGCAGCGCAAACCCATGACAGCACATCCTTCCAAACAAAGTTTTCTTGACATTTCCCCCACTTCGGTATCGAATTTCCAAATTTTACAAATTTTCTTTTGTAGGCGCGCCCTACAAACTACTAACCAAAACTAAAGTCTATGCCAAATCTTAGATCTCTAGCATAAGAGGTTTTGGCTGTGTGTGGATAATCAGTCAGTCGGGCCAACAGATTTATATATTTAAATGGATTTTCCTTTTAAATTTTGCGTTTTCTTGCAAAATTTTTCGAACTTAAATTCACTTTCAAAATAAACCTACCGCCTGAGCAATCATGACCAAAGCATTAAGAGCCAAAGCTCCCAATTTTCGAGCATCAAATCCCACCATGCGCAGCACATTAGTCAGCATTTGTCCGGTGAAAAAATCACCCAAATCAGGTGCCGGTGTTGGCTCTTGGGGTGGGCCCTCCTGTGCATTTTCCGGTTCCGATTGCTGTTCCGATTGATCTTCCTGCTCCTGTTGTTGTGGCCACTGAAAGCCATGTTGTAAAACACTCATTAAATCCGGTTTGCGTCTGGACGCAGTCTTGGAAAATGCTTTCGCCACCAAATTGGCCACATCGGCCGCCGTATTAATGCCAAACATTTGGCCAGCCATTTTCAGGCCATCATTAAAGTTATCCACAACACCAGCTGCTATCTCCTGCCTACCGGTGACATATAGCAGCAGCAGGAGCAGACTTAAAAACACAGCACGACTATGACTTGCCATCGCAAACGTCTGGGGAAAACTGTTGGCGGTCTCATAACGCCCTCGTCTGGGTGACAGACCAAGCTTGTAATTGGGGCTTACGCCAGCTTGTGACAATTTGTGTTTTGTTGTTGACACTTGAGTGCATTTGCTGGATGCGCTTTGCTAGTTTGCTTAAACGTTTGATGCAGGAAATTTCTTTAAGTGTATGTTTTTAACTTTTTCTTTAGGTACGCGGCCATCAGCGTGTCCCCTCTGATTCGAAGGAGTTTCATGAGGTAACCAAACGGGATGCCCTACGTTTGCTGGAGAACGATGTGGAACGTTTGCTGCAGACCACCGAGCCGGCTCGTCGTGGTGCACTCCAAGCAGAAATGGGACGTTTTGCGGATCTCTTTGGACGCTTCTTGCAGGAGGGTGAGTAAAAAGGAGAGGGTAGTTTTGTGTGTTTTAAACTCTATTTTCTTACCTTCCACAGAGGGTCCCGCCCTGGACTGGAATAAAATCCAAAAGTTGCCCGAAAATGCCGTCATGAACTACTCCAATCTTAAGTCACCTAAAAATGAACAGGTATGGCCTTGTTGTTTAACTTTTTTAAAACTGGTGGTTCGCGGGTACCCCGAATCTAGAAAACTAGAAACTGATTTTTGTTTCCAAACTTTTTTGCATATTTTCATGTTCTTTGATTTGATAAAAAAAATGAATTGTTTGCATTCGTTGTTGCCAAATTGTTGGCAAATCACACACAAATATATAGAATGAGGTAAAAGCGTTTTCTCCTACCTAAACTTCTACGCTTTTGCGGCGCTTTCCTTTTTATTCTCAACTCTTAACTCTTAAATTGGGCTTATGGACGCTTATTTTAGATTATTTTGCTTTAGCTTTCTATTTTGTTGTACTAAAACTAAACTGCAGCCTAACCCAATCCTCTTGCTCTAACTTGAACTATTTTACATTGCTCACATCTAACTAAAACTTTAAACTAAACGCTAGATACGCGTTATGTTGGACAAATTGGTGGTCATCAAACTGAACGGTGGTCTGGGCACTTCCATGGGTTGTCATGGTCCCAAAAGTGTGATACCTGTGCGTTCCGATTTGACTTTCCTGGACCTGACGGTGCAACAAATTGAACATCTCAACAAGACCTACGATGCGAATGTGCCACTAGTCTTGATGAATTCCTTCAACACTGACGAGGATACCGAAAAGATTGTGCGCAAATACAAGGGTTTTCGTGTACAAATTCATACCTTCAATCAGAGTTGCTTTCCACGCATAAGTCGCGAGCATTTTCTACCCGTGGCCAAGGATTTTGATGTGGAAAAGGATATGGAGGCGTGAGTATAAACTATACATAAAACTTGTTGTTGTTGTTTATAAATAAATTCTAAATCTTTACAGTTGGTATCCACCTGGTCACGGTGACTTTTATGACACCTTCCGTAATTCTGGTCTACTTAAAAAGTTCATCGATGAGGGCCGCGAATATTGTTTCCTCTCCAATATTGATAATTTGGGCGCCACTGTTGATCTGAACATCCTCAACAAGTTGGTGGGCGAGGAACGTGCTAAAACTCCAGTTGAATTTGTCATGGAAGTCACCGACAAAACTCGTGCTGATGTTAAGGTAAAGATCTAAAGCTAAGATATATTTAGATTTTTTGACATAGGTTTTAGTGGTTTCCAGTCAAAGTTTCGTCTTTTCAAAATACATTCTTGCCTAGCTGTAGAATGTTAACAAATTCTGCCTGTAAAGCGGTCGCTCCCAACATTTTGTAGGCAGACCAATAGTGAACCATAATGAAGTTATAAGCAAATCCAAATTCGGAGCAACAGCTCTAGTAGCAATCGCCACAATACTCGTAGCGTCAGACAAATACAAACTTACTCTCAGCAGAACCGGCACCACAAAAGTCAGTTGAATTTTGCGAATTTTCTTACTTATTTTTTCTGGTTCTCAATTCCACTTCCACGGCAACTTTTCGAAAGTGGAATTGATTCATGTTCTCGCAACACCAAAAAAAAGTATTGATTGAAAGTATCGGTGGAATAAAAAGTAAATGATCCAATTAGAAATTTTATTTAATTGATTTACAAAGAACTTTTTTGTTTAATGTGTCCAGAATTTGGCATTGCCCAGCCAAACCGAAAAGTGAAACCTAATAGGCTATTCACACTGAGGCATATCTAACATCTAACATCATTATCAAAGATGTTCCATAAGCATTTGCCGTGCCAAAATTGTATCATCATTCCAACATCTTCTGTGGATGTTCCTATTTTACTTCGTTCCAATCAGTATTTTCACGATAGTTTTTGTCCACCACTAAAAATTTCTCATTCACTGCGAAACATGAACAATGTCAACGACAGGGAATGGCAAAATATGCTTAACTAATTCAAAAATTTCAAAAATTCCGAACCAACCATTACAAGAAACAGACGTAGGACTATTATAGTAAGTATTATTAACTGAATTATATGAATAGACATTTAATGATGTACATGTTTTGACCTTATTGCATATGTTGAGGAATTCGTATCCGATGATATTATAGAGTTCGTCCCAGAGGTGTCGGATTGTGGCACCAGTTCTGACCACCAAGCGGAAGCATCAAAGGGATCTTCGTAGTATGTTTCGTGAAATGGCAGCGAGTCAAGCTACCTTCCAGTTCGAATCATTTGTGCCTTGGAATACGCTTTTATTCTTCATTCGAAATAAACCTAACTGATGATAACTTGTAAGCAAATTGCACCAACTACAAACATCCAAGCGCTTCTTGGTATGTGCAGACTCATGCCTCTCATGGGTAGCAGCTCCTCTTCATCTTCAATCTATGCAACAATCGCATTATTGACTAAATCTGCTATAAGTTGCCGAATTAAAAGTTGCTGTTTTGTAACAACAGGTACAACAACCACCAATTGTTCTTCAACATTCAGTTTATGTATTTTTTTTAATAGTTTGCTAAATTACTTGGGCGAGTGAAGATGTTAGTTGTCAGATGTTGTCAGTGTGAATCGCAATTTCACATCTTCAAAAAATTCCTTGTTCCTTGCTTGTAATTTTGTATTCTCTTTTATGTACCGCGCTCATTAAAGGTGTATAATGCTTTACATTTTTTGGTCCTTTGTGTCGGATGTTTGAATTATGCGAAAAATTGATGCTAATTTTTTGGTTGCTTGAAATCGGTAGTGAGGGTGCGCTAAGATTTGAATATTCGACAACGAGGAGATAAGATTAAAGGTAAAAATGGATAACCACGCTATGCATGAATTGGCATGGCCATCAGAACGAAATGATGTCCCGCTTTTGTACTGAAAATCCACTAGACAAATTGGTAAAATTATTGGATATTATTAAAGGCAAACTTTAGCTGACTGTTGATGAAGCTAGTAAATGTTGCATAGAACTTAGACAATATAGTGGAGCCCAAATCCAAGATTGAAGTTATGTTTACGGTGTCGGAAGAATCGCATAAAAAGCTGATAACGATGTATACAGCCATGTTCTCAATTTCACTGCCACATAAATTTTGTGATTTACGGCCATGCTCCCATTTTCGCTTTCGCAAAACTTTTACGATTTCAAACCGGTTTCTGCACCAAATTTGGACTGAAAATCGCAAAATTTTTGCGAATGCGAAAATGGGAGCATGGCTGTTAAAACCGGTTTTAATACTAGATTTTGACTCTAAACCACAAAGTTTTTGTGGAAGTGGAATTGGGAACATGCTTGATAATCTCAACTCTTTAAAAAGCGACAAGATTCTCGACCTAAGATGATGCAGTACAAACGCAGCGTCTAATGAAAGAATCAAATATAGTGAAGCCATTGCCAGCTCTACCAGCTACACAAATGCCTACATTAGGTGGAAACCCCCAAGATTGACCAACATTTTATGAATGGTTTAAGAACGCAATTCACTAGAGAAAAGTTACCGGAGATGCCAGTAAGATATATTATCTGAATTCGTGTCTTAAGGGAGAAGCAAGTAATGCAATTTGGTTCCCACTAATGAACCGCTCTTCGTATTATGCAGAAGTATGTAACCGAGTCAAAGAACAGCTGAAAATCCATAAGTTAATTTTGGAATCAGCAAATACTCCATTTAGAGAGACACGCACAACACCCAAGGAGCCGGTTTCAACGATCAGACGTAGAAGTTTTTTCAATAGGCAACCCGAATTTGATATCAGCGAGCAGCAGATACGGGTATTAGGCAGGCAGCAACCGAATTCGAAAAACTGTATCAGCAACTTCATGGCAAGGATGGAAAAGTTAAACAACGACGATTGCTTGCAAACGGTGGTGCCTTGCACTTAGCAGGAGAGCCAGTCCACTATGTAGAAGAATGACAAGGATGTCTTATGCAGAACTGGCGGTGCAACACGTCGACAAATCAATAGAGATCTGGTAGCTGTAGAAAATAAAAGTATTTCAATGCCTCGGCCGTCAGAAGAAGATCGTAACTTCAAGTTTAAACCCATAGGTTATTACACAGTGCCACAAAATTACAACTTTTTTTAATGCCTGGGAACGGGACCAATAAATTATGAAAATAGAGGCATCAGGGAGCAACACCTCATACCCAGTTTTTCTTGAGCACGTCAAGTTCGCGTTTAATGGTCACATTTATACTAGCAACACACAGCTACAACATCTGTTGCTGGTTAAAAAACGGTGAGAGCTAAAATTTTGGAAAATTCACCAAAGATGAAGTAAGTCACCAAAGTTCTTATACTAAATTCCCGCATCCAATGGACAAGCGGTAAGTACCCTGCCCATAGAGGCCTAACTTAGAAAATGGAATCAATGTAAAACCACTCGATAGAATTTTGTAAGATTTTAAATATATTGAGATGCTGACCACTAAAATGTATGCTTAAGAGATGGTAACATGCATCGAAAAACCGCGATAGTGGGTACCACATTTGACATCACCCATTATCGAGTCCATATAGGCCATAAACTAAAAATAAAATATAAAAATTAAACGCGAACTTGACGTGCTCAAGAAAAATAGGGTATGAGGTGTTGCTCCCTGATGCCTCTAGTTTCATAATTAATTGGTCCCCTTCCCAGGCAATTTTGAGTGTTCCACTGTGTTATGATTGGAGGTTTTATTGCTTATTTTATACGTCTTTCTAGAACTTAAATAAAAATCCAGTATTTTCTAGTGACAATTTCCAAGATTTGTCTCACAATGTTGAACAGATAACTACCAATTTGCCAAGTTTTAAAATGTCTATAATTTTGTTAAAGCGAACCGTAAGTTTAGATTCAGAACAGGTTCCGGTTTAGCAAGTTTCTCATTTTTGGTTTGAACTCTCACTTTGGCCTCAAAATAAGTAATTTTATATACATATTTTAGACCAGCGGTTGTCACGCCTGATGCGCATGCGCCGAACACATTTAGCTATTCACACCGACTCGATCCGCACGCATGCCGAATCTGGTGCACAAGAGATCACGCAGCTTTTCAGTCGCTGTGTTTCGTATAGTACAAGCTAGCTGAACAAAATTGATTCTCACAATTGACAAAAACAACAATGCAAAATCGTAAACAAATCAAAAAACAATTTCATGGAAAAGAACCGTTAATTTCTAGAAATTGTCTTCCAAAGTGCAAACTTGTTATGTTGCTGCTGAATGCATTTAACATTCAAAATTTGCTTTTTTTTCTGACTAAACACAACTAGATTTATTTCAAGTGAATAAGCGTGATTCAGTTAAAGGTCAGTGCTTCTCATGGAGATAAAATTTGGGATTAAATTTGTGAGGTTTTTTTTTGTGCCGTTTTAAAGTTGTGTATAAGTTTTGATGTAAGTTCTTCGTGTTTTCAGTCTTTGATAGAGTATAACTTTTTATGCACTCATATGCACCGGCTAAATTTTTGGTATATGTTAGTGCTGTTTGTTGGCATAAATTTGGTGTTGTTCAAAAATGTTGCACTACTTTTTTTTTATTTTTACTTTTATCATACTTTGTTTATACTTCTAGTTTCTGACACACTGTATTTCTTATTTATAAACCTTTTTTTTTTCTTCTTTCAATTTTAAAGCTGTTCTCTTGTTCTCTGTTTCTCTTCAATACCAAAAATAACATTTTCACAACATCTTTTTACCTGAAGTGGTTCAGTGGCCATCTACTCAAATTTGCCTATTATTGCATGAAACTACCACAACTTTCAGAAGACGAGTGGGGATAAAGAGTGTGTTTTTCAAGGGGAGGCTCCTTACAAATGTTGATCAGGACACTGCAAAGATTCTGTTGGATTTCAGGCCCGTGAAGAGCTGGCGGTAAATTATGGGCTACAAGTGGAGCACGCCGACAAGGACGAAGAAAGCAGCCAAAGAGAAGTGGGAGCTCAACATGATGAGACTCACATAATACCCAAAGCGACTACAAAGAAACCCAATCCATCCAAACCCAAGAAGAAACATTCGAAGCAAGCAAGCAGTCCTCTTAAACTGGATTTGCTTGCTAATATGGAGTCGAGTGGTAAGGCGGGAGATTCTCAATTGTACTTGCAATTGGAAGATCAAATCGCCAACTTTTCACGGGCCTGAGGTCCTTCGAGTAGATCCGGCTCGAAGGACCATAAAATGTATATACTTATACACTTTTAATGAGCACGCTTGTTGTAGGTTTCAATTGTACTAACCTGCTCAGTCTGAGCGAGGTCCCTTTTATTCAGAAATTCTCATCCCTTATTTCTAATCTTATCTTAAGGATGTGAGTGTAGTCACATCCGTGTATGTAAATATAGAAATGCATTCGTGGAAGGACTACACATTGCCTTCCACGATGCATGTTAAGTGCACCGGATGCCCTTTTCAAGTGGTTTGTCTTATCCTTGAAAGCAACCGTAATTAAATCTAATGACATATTTATGATGCTGAGTTATGATCGGTCTCGTCTCATGTTCATGTTTGAAAATTTGTTCATGTTCGAACAGATTCGACTGGCATTATAAAATAATTTTGTGCAGCTAGCTTGTTCTACACGAATCACGTTTCCTAACTTTTTTAATGACCTAATTGTTTAGTACTGGTGAAAACTTTGTATACAAAAATTTAACAGAATGGACAATGAAATAAAAGTTTCACGGGTGTGTTCCACATATCGACGTCGATTTCCGTATGAACTTGTATATTTCGAATTAGAATTGTTTAAGTTTATATGGTGAAGTGCCAAATATGTCAGAGATTACTAGATCAGTTCGAAAGAAAATAGTAATTATTTGACGATTTTAATTCGCTTGGCTTTCAGCAGTCGATTTCAAACAGTCAAGGTCTCTAAACAATATCAAGTGACCGAAGATGTATCCGTCACTTCATATGTAAAGTTGTAGGATTTCAAAGCGAAACGGAACATACCCATCAATCTTGATTTGAAATTTTTTGGTTTCTATTTTTTGAGAAAAAGTATAACTTGTACAAAAAATGTCAAAAAGTTGTAAATTTTCCCATTTTGGGGGTCAATTACTTTTTTTATTCTTCCCAAGGACTTACAAATCTGCATATTTTATTATTTGGCGTTAAATTCTCTTTTCAGAATGTATTCATTTGAGTTTGTAGCTTTAGTACTTTAGAAGTTATACGTTAAATAATAGAAAGACTTTCTAGTCACCATAAATTAACCCATAACGACTTAACAGGTTGCGTTCGTGCATATATGAAATTGTTGTTGCAGGTCTGCACGCAACAAAATCTTCGCATATGAATTTGCTGTTGCTTTATGTAGGCTTATGGCGCGCGTGAACCGTATACGTGCCAGCTATTCCTTTACGCAAAACAGCAACGAATGCGTAGCTTGTGGAGTGGGCTTGGGCACCCCTGATAATGAAAAAGTATAAACTTACAAACTAAGTATTCTTTTGTAAAAGCTAAAACTTGACCTAGAGCCGGCAATACTCAAATTTCTACAAAGCTAAAATGTTGTACCCATTTTTTGATATCCTTGAAACTTAGAGTACATCCTACTTTTGATAATGATAAAAAAAAGGCAAAAGGCTTACAAAATTTCAGAAAAAAATCGATCCTACTTTGCGAAAATCGCATTTAAAGTTAGTTTAAGGAACTTATCAAACATTCCACAGACCTTAACTTTTTTTTTTAGCTTGAGTTTCATCAAGTTGCTCCTGATTTCAGCTTAACGAGCTGTTTTTGTCTCAAAAAGACTTCTCTCCCTATTTCTCTTCCTAAACTTTTATTGGGGCTTTCAATGAAATCTTTGGCATATATGATAATAATGATGCCTGAATTCTTAGTTGGGTGTTACATGATGAATCAAGCTTTATGAAGTTGAAATGTTATTCTGTCTCTCTATTCAACGTTGGTTTCTCAGACTAAGTCAAAGTGTTGTGCGGTTTACTGGGCTACTATTATATATTCGCCGTATGGCCGGATGTTTCAATTGTACTCAATCGATCTAATAGTTATTTTACCTCTTGTTTCCCTTTCCCAGGGTGGTACCCTAATTCAACTCGACAACAGGCTGCGTTTGCTGGAAATAGCTCAGGTCCCGCCAGAGCATGTGGATGACTTCAAATCGGTGAAAACATTCAAGTTCTTCAATACCAACAACATTTGGGCCAATTTGGCATGTAAGTGGTGCACTCAACTCGTTTACTTCATAAAAGAGTTTTAAATTTCAACTTTCTTTTCTGCATTTTGCTTTAGCCATTGATCGCGTTTTGCGCGAGCGCACTCTTAACATGGAGATTATTGTGAATAACAAGACGCTGGAGAATGGCACACGTGTCATACAATTGGAGACAGCTGTGGGTGCAGCCATGAAATGTTTTGATGGTGCCGTTGGCATTAATGTGCCACGTTCACGTTTCTTGCCTGTAAAGAAATCCTCGGATCTGTTGCTGGTCATGTCGAATTTGTATACTCTTAAGAATGGCAGTCTGGTGATGTCACCGCAACGCATGTTCCCCACCACGCCACTGGTCAAATTGGGTGAGAATCATTTCTCCAAGGTTAAGGAGTTTTTGGGACGATTTGCCAATATACCCGATATCATTGAACTGGATCATTTGACGGTCAGTGGAGATGTGACTTTTGGCAGAGGCGTTTCCTTGCGCGTAAGTTTTGGGTCAAGTTGAAAATGGATTGCAGTTGATAACCAAATATTTTGTTTGTTTGTGTTTTTTTCAGGGGACTGTGATTATTATAGCTAATCATGGTGATCGTATTGATATACCTGCTGGAGCTATACTTGAAAATAAAATTGTCTCAGGCAATATGCGCATCTTGGATCATTAAGTCAAAAGTTTTTAACAATTGCTGTCTCATTAATTTGTAGAATAATTAACTTAGTCTTCACTGTTCCATGTGTTTAGCCATTATGTTTCAAAATTTATGAATTTCACTTAGCCAATTGTTGTAAGCACAAAGTGTCATATCGCGGATTTGTATATATCGTTAAGCTGTAAAGTTTCAAAAATGTTTTCAAAATTTGTTTTAGTTTTTAGTAGAGCAAGAAAAAAACGCAACGAAAATTGTTAAATAATTCAAATAAAATCAGGTTTATGTCTAGAATTTTGGCACATTTCTTTATTGCTTTAAATTAAACTCATTAACCATATTGTCCAACATCTCAGACTGAGAATCAGGTAAAGTAGGCACCTTTAGTATATGCGGGGTGGACAGTCGATAATCTGTTGCTATATAACCCAATCTCACACCCTCATCCAGTAACAATTGTGTCACCGTCTGCTGTTTAAGTGTAGGTTTCTGATTTTTATATGAGCCTATATAGGCCACACTTAAGCTGCGATTGTTATAGCCACGTAGATGATCACCCTCCTGTCGCCAGCCACGTCCAACATAGACAGCATCGTTGCCTATGAGAAAATTGTAGGCTATATCATCCTTTTGCTGTGATTCCAAATCAAAGGTCTGACAGAAGCGTACACGAAAAACACATTCGGCTTGACTTGTGCACGCCTCTGAGTTGGTGGGAAATACTAGGATTAAGGAAACAGGCAACTTTAGTTCAGGCAGTGGGTTTTGAGCTGGTTGTGCCAACCATTCGCCGCGGGAAATGAATTTTAGTTTAAAAGTCTCATCGTTTAATTCATAATCCTTTCGTTCCAAATGTGTGCCTTGTTTAAGTAAATCCCACAATTTAAAAGTGCCATCGTTTAGTTTATAATCCTTTCGTAAATGTCCCAAATGTTTGCCTTGATTAAGTAACTCCCGCATCAGCTCTTTTTGGCTAACTGAGGGCTGTGATTTACCCATAAAACCCACCACAAATTCCTGAGATTCTTTGCCTTCGCAACTTTTTTCCCAACCTCTACCCACATACACATTTCCATCGCCGCCCAATACAAAATTGTAATTGATGTCCGCTAATTGAAGACTTTCAATGTGATGGGTTTGCAGGGAGCGCATGCGAAAAGTGCACTCCGCCTGAGTGGTACACGACTCTGTCTGTGTGGACACAAATTGTACACTGTCAATGGGCAGCATAAGGGATTTGAGTGGCTGTACAGCAGACTGGGCCAGCCAATAGGCACGTGGCACAAACTTAAGAGTCTCGTTGTTAAGACGACGCACTGGAAAAAAGAAGAGATTTGAGTTTAAATAAATTCCATATAAATTTGATACTCTTTGCTTACACTCATCCACATTGGGTGACCAGCGTGGCCAGTGTTTCATTAGCTCGAATAACTTATCACCCGGACTTTGTGTGGCACTCAATTGCCTGTGTGCATAGATGTGATAATCTGGATGTAGCTTATGTAGACGCACACCCTCCTCCATTAGTTTAAGTGCAGCCTCCACTTGACGTTGGGCTGGCTCAACACTGATAAAGGTGCCTATGAAGGCAATGCTTATGGATACTGCACCATAACCCTTGACATGTTGTCCTTGTATATGCCAACCGCGACCCACATATATTTGACCATCGCCGCCAACTAGAAAATTGTAGGCTATATCTGTCCAGTTCAAAGATTTCATGTGAAAATCTTGTATGACTCTCATGCGATAGATGCAAACTTCCTGTGAAAATGAGGGGAAAGAAAAAAATTAAATTACAAAGTGAGAAGTACAGCTATATTCCTGTAACAGGGTAAATTAAGAAGTATAACTAGAAGTTCGGTTTACAACTTGATTTTTGGATAATAGTTAGTTTTTTGCTCTTGGCTGCTCTACTTTGAAGACCACCCATACATATTTGTTGTTGCGTTCGATTTTGCATGTGGCTTAGGAGAGAAAGAGAAGAGAGAAACCATACGAAGTTGCTTTTTCACTTTACTTTTTTTTGACTATCGCGTACAACGAATGCATCGGCATTGGCATTACAGCATTGAAATAATATTGAGGGAGGCTTTTCATTTCATTTTTCCATTTCTAAGAGAACTGAGAAAGCTAAATGCGGCGTGCAGAAAAGCCACACGCCACGTTTGGAAATGATAAAGCTTAACGCGACGTGCAGAAAAGCAACACGCCACGTGTTGAAATGAAAAAGCTACACTAGACGTGTTGAAAAGCTACACGAAATGTTATGGGTTGAAAATCCATCCAAATTTGTAACGCATAGAAGGAAGCATCTCCGACCATACAAAGTATATATATTCTTGATCAGCATGACGAGCTGAGTTGATATAGCCATGTCCGTCTGTTCGTCTGTCTGTTTCTATGCTATCTCCTCCGTCAGTTTTAAAGCTATCTTAACCAAACTTTGCACGAAGCTTTTTGGTACAAATACGCTGCACATTTGTCGGAATCGGCCGGATCGGATGACTTTATCATATAGCTGCCATAGGAACCATCGGTCGAAAAAGTAGTTTTAGTGAGAAAAACTTTTTTGTCTTCAACGCAAACGTCCCTAATCCTCGTATTTCTAAGTTTTCTATGCTTTTACATAATTTCACCAAGTTTTGTGAAAATCGGACAACTATATAGTATAGCTGCCATACAAAAGATGTGTCTGAGAAAAAGTCTAAGTTGGAAAAACTTTTTTGTTTTCAATGCTATCGCTCCAAAACTTGTTACTGATCAATATTATATGCCACTACACAATTCTACCAAGATTGATTCAAATCGGTTGACTATATCATATGGCTGCCATAGGAACTATCGGTCGAAAAAGTAGTTTTAGTGAGAAAAACTTTTTTATTTTCAATGGTAGAGTCTTTATACCTTCCAGTTGTGAATATTATCAGTTTCCACACAATTTTGGGGAGTTCGGTCAAAATCGGATGAACACATCGTATAGCCATATAACAAACTGGGAAGCAAATGCTCAAAGTAGTGGCGCCATCAAGCTACAAGGGTATATAAACTTCGGTTGAGCAGAAGTTAGCTTTCCTCTATTTTTCAAATTGAATTCTAAAATATCTATTTAAATTATATTGGTTCTTAAAGGCGACGAAGAATGGTTCGCTACGGTGGCTCTAGATTTTGAAGCTCAGATTAGAAGGATTTACAATTTGTAAATTCTCAGTTAGAAAGACCAAGTATTTTTTATTTATTGTTGTTTAAAGTTTAACAAAGTTTAGTCAAACTATTTACAATTATGAATTTAGATTAGACAATTTTTTTACTGTTTACTGAGAACAGATGATAGTACTTGCTGTAATTAAGACAGAGATTACGAAAGGGTTCACGATGAGCATAGTTCGTGAGGCAAGGATTTAAATAAATCGGGACCGGAACCGCAAAGCTTATGAGGCTAAACAGAGCGCTTGAGTCAACCTCACCTGACAGTAGCTTATGAAGGGAAAGCACACTAAGGTAGATCCTTCGATTATACAGGGATGAAAGGTCCAATAAGCGTAGTCTGTGCTCGTATGGTGGTTGGTAGATGCCTATTGGGATTCCAATTAAAGCCACGCAGGGCGAAAAGTAAGAACTGTTTTTGTACAGATTCGAGTTGATCCTGATATTTTTGGTAGTGTGGAGACCAGACACATGAGCCATACTCAAGAATAGGTCTGACCAGAGAAACGTATAGTTGTTTGGTGACACAAGGGTCATTAAATTCTTTAGACCATCTTTTGATGAAGCAAAGAACTCCCATAAGCTTTATTAGTAATAACCGATATATGACCATTGAAACATAACTTGGGCATGAATTGTATTCCCAAGTCGTCGACTTTATAAATGCGCTGAAGTGGCTTATCCTCAATCATGTAGTCATAGAGATAAGGCGTATTGCTATGAAAAGTTAAATATTTGCATTTCTCATTGTTGAGTGGCAGACTGTTAATCATGCACTAATTATTGAGTGAGTTTAAGTCCCTTTGTAGAAGAAGAGGTAATACTGGATCGTCGTAAGACAGTCAAAGCTTAAGGTCATCCGCATACATAAGCACCTGAGAGTAAGATAATGCGGACGGAATATCGTTTACAAATAAGTTAAAAAGCAAAGGTCCAAGATGACTGCCTTGGGGAACACCAGAGGATACACGAATGGATACAGAAAATAGCGAATTGAAGCTAACTCCAATCCAATTAAGAACCTTAGGAGGAAAGCCAAGCATATACAGTTTGTGTATAAGGAGCTCATGATTAACGGAATCGAAAGCTTTGCTGAAATCTGTATATATCACATCCGTTTGCTGCTTGTTTACGAACCCCATATTAACAAGAGATGTAAACTCTATTAAGTTGGTGTTGAGCGACCGCTTTTTCATAAATCCCTGTTGTGATGGAGATATTAATGAGCGACAGAAATGTTGTAATTGAGAAGTGATGATTGATTCGAAAAGTTTTGGAATTGCCGAGAGCTTGGAAATGCCTCTGTAGTTTGATACTACTGACTTTGGTCCTTTTTGGTGAATAGCAATAATTTATAACTCCTTCCAGTAGTTAGGAAAAACACCAAGATCAAGAGAGAGGCTAAAGAGTTTTAGAAGGGGCAAGCACAATATTTAAGCACAACTATAAACTAAATCAAACTTTCACGAACTGGAGGACGTTAGTCACTAAAATATTTTTAAGCTGGCTTAAACGTTTATTCCAAAGAGTTTAGAACATACAAAGAAAAACGTAGATCAAGCCATCGAGCTGTGCGAGTCAAACACGTGTCGGCGTAACTGAGCGATATCAGCCAGTTGGGCCTGACGAAATCGTGGTGCCAGCGAGAAGGAGTAGGACGTTGAGCCGCCTGCCAGGAGAAAACCAGCGGATTTCAAGACAGTAGCTGTGCGGTTAAACGAGAGCCGGCGAGCTTTGCGAACGGCAAGCGTGTCCGGGCGTATTGTGGTGCCAGCGTTGTCTGAGACATAATACAGAGAAGTGAAAAGAGTAACTTAAGTCTCGGCTTAAGCCACCGAGCTCTAGCGATAGAACATAAGCACATCTAGCAATAAGCCCAGTAAGGGAAAGCGTTGTAAACTTTAGCATCGTAAGGCCAATAAACAGGCAACAAACCAAAACCAACTCCGCAAATTAAATTTGTTGGAGCGAGTCACGACTGCCCTGAGCGCAAGCCAGCAGAAATAATAGGTTCGTTACAGTGTCAGCTGCACACTGAAATTGTGTGGACCGAGCTGAAACCGCACTGAGAGGGCGCCATACCTTGTTCGTTGTATCATGGCATCAAGACGTGGAACTGAACAGAGAGCCCTGGAGAGAGCAGTCATACAACAGACAGACGTTGAGGACCGAACACACGCACAGCATACTAATGTAAAATCGAAAATCCACATAGAAAATACACGCTAAAAATTCACTTGTATGGCCGTTACGCATCTTTGTGCTCTAGGGTCTTTGGTTATACCAAGTCATCCAGTCTTTGAAACTCAAAAATTCCGGAATTCTAAGCCTGGGGAAACTAAAGGTTTTCTAAAGGATTTATAAAAGGTTTTCGGTTAAATACCAAAATAAAATGTCTTAAAGTTTGGAAACTCTTTGTTTTTTTTTTGTTCTAAAAATGTTAGACCAGCTGTGGGCACTCAAGCAACAACAATATGCAAGCACAGCGATTATGCCGAGTTCAAAACTGTGGGCAAAAAAAGTGATTATTTGCCGGCTACGACTCGTAAGCGAATATTTTTCGAAAGTTGCTCGAAAGTTCGATTTCTGCTCTCTGGCTAGCTAATTTTTGTTAACTTTTTGAAAGTTGGATCACGAATGTTCTGAAGTGAGCTTAACTCAACTGCACTCAACCAGAGAAAAGTATAAGAAGCAATTAAGACGTGTAGCTAAAAAAGTGTGCGCTGGTGTAGTGGTCCCTCTGATCATACGGAATAAGTCAGAGTTGCATTATATCACCTTAGCAATTGTAAATATTATTCTCAATCTAAAGAGATGATGTGTCTATTTGAATCACACATTGAAAGATACCGCTGATTGATTGACATTGAGAAAAACTGAGCTTACACTGTTTTTGAAAATGTTTGTGCTTATCGTGAGTCAAATGTTATCGGTTCTTTCGTTCTGTGTAATTGAATAATGAAAGGTTCTCAACACTGCGTATGAGTAATATCAAAAACTTTGAAGCCTTAAAGCCCCCATTAAAAAATAACTATTTTACTCTTTTTTTACATTAAATATACACCATAAAATTACGATTTATTTACGCGCCAGTATAATCTTAAATTATCCCCTTGCATTTTCTAATGAGCACGTTGTAAAGTATGGGTTGAATCATGTTTGTTTAAAGAACTATAATTTCCATGTCGATTGTAAGTGTACTTTTCCATTATTGATCATGATTGAAGAAATCCAAAACCGGGCCGGTATGGAAGAATTATTTCATTTCATTTCAACTTTTAACTAATATATCTCTGCCACGATTCTCTCCGCTTAAGTTATCCCTTCCATATAGTATTACATACCTCAGACTCGCATCCCTCGCTGGCTGTGTGATGTATAATAACATTCGATACAGGTAAATTCAAAAGCTTGTACTTTTGACTAGGTGGTTCCCCTTTCCACTCGCTGCGATCCAGGATGTGTAGGGGTTTGCCCGTTGTAACAGGGTAGCGAGCTAAATCAAGTCTAATTTAGCAGTTTAATCATATAATACTTAATCTCGACTCACTCATTGTTAGCAGAAAGTGACCGGTTACCATAGCCACCATTATCAAGAGAAGAGCACTTAAACAAATCAATTCTCGGGGCTGTCGTTTAACTTGGTGGGTATTCTCATTTGGCATTATAGTTTCTATAGTATTATTCGGTAACTTTGACATGTTTTATAATTTTAATAAATCTCTTTTTTTTAATTTATATAAATGATCCGCTCCATCCAATGGCTTGTTGTGAACTAAATTCAGAGTTCGAGCAAGTTGTTAAACAACTTGAGTTGTTTGTTATTTTGTTGATTTACGAAAAAATCCCCCCTGTGAACTGCGCAGTGGCAGCGCTCAACGAGCTTTTGTATAAATATATTAGCTTAAGAGCTTTGGAAGCTTTGTTTTTAAAGGGTGACTCAAAAAGAGGAAAGTTACTGAAACGCCGCCCACTTGAAATGGTGCGAAAAAGAGATGAAAAGGTGACAAATGGGAATAATAATACAAGTTGACCACAAAATGTGCCCTAGTTGGCTTGCTCTTTTCTGAAATCGCTCATTACACTGTGTCACAAAATTTTAATTTTTCTTGTGCTCAGCCTGAAACTGAAATTTTTGATGCGGTCAAAATTTATTTGATAAAAATTTTGAATATTTTTTTTAGTTTTTTTACGAGTTGTCGCCGGGTGTGGCGTACCAGTTGTAAGTGTGGCTGCTGGTGCGGGAGGTTATGGGTTCGATCTTGCCTCTGACCATCTAATAGAAAAAGTTTTATAAGTCCCTTTCTCTTGTGCGAAAAATTATAAGCACACACGCCAAGAGACTGAGAGAAGCTTGGCCCTGGCCCTCCTAGAGGTGCTGTTTGAGCCAGTTTTACATTTTACGAGTTTAGAACATATAATGTATCATAACTTCCGAACAGCATTACCGATTTAAAAGAGCTATATATCGAAAAAATGGTATTAAGTTCGCTTACAAATTGGTACTTCGTTTTTTCTATATTTAGTAAATAGTTTGGGAGCTATATTTTTTTAGGCAAATAACACTGCTCTACAAAATGAAAGTCTATCTTCCCCCAAATTGTGTTTTTTTTTTTATATTTGAGCCCATAGCACTTAAAGCACTCACCCTAACACATTTTGGTCTGAAATCAAACTTCTTTTTGATTTTAAATTTTTGTAGAACTTCTAAATCGGTTGAAAAATCAAAAAAGTTATGAGAATCTCATTCAAGTTATGTCAACTTTTGAAAAAATCGAAAAAACGATTATCGATAATATCTCGATATACACACCTGATCATATTAATAAGTACACACCGGAATTTTTTAATTATAGATGGTTTTTTCGTACTTTTAGTGTTGACAACTTTTTAATTTTTTGTTGTTCTCAATGTCTGGCCACACTGTGACAAAGAGTTGAAAGAGGGGCTGCCCCGTATATCAAAGCTTTTCTATAAATTGCGAGTCCACCACACATTTCGCCTGATCATAATAATAGGTACAGTCTCCGTTTCTCACAAGTATCAAGTGAATAATTTTGTAATCAGTGATCTTTTGGTAACTAAAGGTAAATTAAGTATAGCTCCTGTCAATACAGAGAATGAAATAATTATTTTTTTAGAAAAAATGGGTCGAAATTCTCATTGTACTAAAGAAGAAGCTTGGTTGGTTCTTAGTCTGAGAAAAGACGGCAAATCTTTACGAGCCATCGCCAAATTAATGAACAGGTCTCATAATTTTGTTAAAAATGCATTAGAAAGAAAACCAAAACAGGAAACCCGTGGAAGGCCACAAAAAACAACAGAAACCCTTGACCACTACATAGTAACTTTGAGCAAAAAGGACCCATTTAAGTCATCGAAGGCTATTGCAGCCGAAATTGGGAATTCAGCTAGTGCTCCAACTATCCGAAGACTACAAGATGCCAACCTACCAGGAAGAATTGCCAGCAAGGGACCACAAAGACTGGGTAGGATGCACCCGGGGAGAAAAAATGGAGAATCATATTATGGAGCGATGAAACCAAGATTAATTTGTTTGGGAATGACTGTGAAAAGAATGTTCGACGCCCTAATGGAAAGGAATTCCATCCATGGCTTACAAAAAAAACAGTCAAACATGGAGGTGGCAATATAATGGTATGGGGTTGCTTCTCCTGGTAAGGCGTAGGTCCAATTTAATGAACGAACAAAATGAATGCTGAAGAGTACAAATCCATATCGGAAACAGTTATGGTACCGTATGCTGAGGAAAACATGCCATTACGTTGGGTATTTCAGCAAGATAATGATCCTAAACACACATCAAGGCTGTTATCTGAATTTTTCGAGGACCAAAAAGTTGACGTTCTGAAGTGGCCAACCCCCATTGAAAACTTGTGGGGAGACTTAAAAAAGAAATTGGCAAAGCATTCATTTTCAAATAAGCAAAAATTATGGGAAGGTGTCCAAAAACTGTGGTATGAGACACCAGTAGAGACCTGCCAGGCTCTTATTAAAAGTATGCCAAAAAGAATAGCAGTAGTGGCCAAAAATAGAGATGGATACACTGGATACTAAGTTAGGAAATACTAATTTACCTAAAAAAAGAACACAAAATGGAAATTAAAATTTTTTTTCATACCAACACATGAAGTGTGCCTATTATTATGATCACACTGAAAATGTATCTGAAACACAAAATGATCTCTATTATGTTATATTATTATTCTATGTTACAATGAAGTTTATTTTATCAAAAACATATAGTTTAAGAACCAATGAGAACAAATTTTAAGTTTGAAACAATGAATAAAACTGTTTTCTGTTACCTTAAAGTCAGAGTTGGTGTGTGTACCTATTAATATGATCAGGTGTGTATAGACGGTAGAATTTTTTCATGGCGATTTTCATTGTGGAAAAATTCTGTCGAACAATGAAATTCTGTCTATTCTATATTTTTAATAGATCATTTTGATAAGCGACTACCGACTTACTATTTCCGATTGGTAATCACTGCATTCAGAAACAAGGCTGCAAGCCTCTGAAATGCTTGCGTAGGTTCGGTCCGGAAGTTTGAACCCGTTGAAAAGACTATGGCTTGGTTTTCGGACCGGTTCATTTACTTATTGAACCTAAGGTATTGGTTCGAAGCTTGGTTCATTGATTCTTAGAACGTTGAGACAGCAAACCACGGCTTAAAATGGTATCTTGACTTTAAAATGTTGTCATTTAACAAATTGACTTAAGCTTTTTTTATTCTGACGAGTTTCGATATGATAGTTACATAAGCTCTAAAAAAAAAAATGACTAAAGCTATTATTTGAACAGAACCTTTTCTTAAGCTTAGTACGGAGATACCCGCAAAATAGCTGCGAAATCAAAAACTCCATATAAAAAAAATGATTTCGCACGGATTTCGCACGTTGCTGTTTAGTGAGTTGGTCTGGAGTTCAAGCGCGAAATAGTCACATCAATATCATCGATTGCCAACCGATGTCAACGTGTCACGAGATAGCCTATGACTATTTCGAAGGTGTAAAATATATGTAAACTATATTTATCGCAATCACGTGTTTCGCGATAAATTCAAATGAATGAACATAAAAAAATTAGAAAAGCGTTTGGGCAAGTTGGTAAGTAAAGTAATTATGGATTTTAAATATTTCATGTATAATTGATTGCTTTTCTATTAGATGATTGGGCTTCATTGAAGGACAGCTTACGCTGCCGGAGTGCTCAGCACGTCAAGGTTGGAATCAAACGCATCTCAGAGAGACGCTGCTCAGTATTTGAGTAAGCTCCATAAATTTCGCGTTTGCCAGACTTGTTGGTCCAAGAAGGTTTTATTTATGCTAGTGTCATTTATATTAACTTAACCATTTTGAATTGTCTTTTACAGAAACCATAGCTCCTCGTACAAGATGGCTGATGATGAGGAACTTTGGCCCAGCTCTAAGTGATTCAATTGTGGACGACGGATGAGCTGCACAACTTTTCTTTGGTCGGACTTGGGACTTCTTTGTGGCCACAAGTCGTGGACGACATCTCCTAGTCTATGCTGTACCATTATAAGTACATAACAACGAGATGCTATGTCAGCCCCTTCATGTCCACAGTGCACCATTTGCCTATTACCAATAAAGGTCACGATGGACCTACAATCACTTAATTATTCGCAATTTACATTTTTTTACGTTTTATATCTGCCACCTCTTAGATATTTACTTCAAATAAGGATTAACAAAACACTGTCGAGCCCTAATTGCCTTCACTACCGCTTCTTACAAAGCAAAGAAAGCTGTTGTAGCAACTATTGCATCATTGGAGGCCACCACAAGTTTTCGCTGTTAATTATTGTTAAATTTGCAAACAAAACAACTAAAGATGAGTGCATAAATAATGTGCAGAGATTTCGCACCCATTTCTCAAGTATCTCCGTACCAAGCTTTAAGTAGAGGGAATTCGGTTCGGGTCTGTTTTCGGGAGGTTAACGACTTTGAAGGATCAGTTCTTTGTCCGGATCGATAGACCAAAAGAACCGAACAGATCTGCTGAATGAGCCCATTAAATTTAAGAATTCAGGAAAATTCGAAAAAAATCCGATTTGATCTGTTAATTGTCATAATCAGAAAAATATGGCATTTGCATATCAAACAAGCTATCGTTCGATAAAATCCGTGAATATACGGGTAAGTTTGAGCCATCTGAGTAAAATGGAAAAAAATTGGTTTCCCTTGTTTTCCCCAATGTTCTTCACTGAGAAAAAAATGCAATATAAAACCAAAATTATAGTATCGCAATCGATATGATAGATTATTATATAGTCAACTTAATGGATAATATCTAAATTCAATAATCGTGTTTTGTTAATACTGAGATTTTGGATTTAATAATCGTGTTGTGTTAGTACTGTTGTGTTCGACTGAATATTCTTCTTTCTGAAAAGCTTATTAGAAGGTGTATTTATAACTTAATCTGCCTTCCCGTTTGGGTTTCGAACTCAGGACCTAGGGGGACTGAAAAACGGCATGACAACTTACCTCGCTGCACAATGGAAAACACTCGTGACGTTGCCGCCAATCCCAGTAAAAGCTCTCAGCATATAAAAGAGCCTCATGGTGCATTTTCTAAGCCTGTTCGTTTAGAGCGGCTTAAGGTCGGGGTTCCAAATCCCATGTGCAACCATAATTTAGAGTTTTTTTTATTTGTAGTATTTCAGGAGTTATATATTATATTATAATATATGAGTTATATTTAAGTACACAAAAGATACTTTTTAATTAAGCTTCTTAAATATATTGTTTAGTAATTAATCGATGTTTTTTTTTTTTTTTTTTTTATAATTCAAAAATCGCCAATTCCTTTGATTAATTTCAAGATTTACAAAAATTTTAATTGCATTTGGTCTACCTACAAAACACTTTGCATAACTTTCGGCTGTGCTGAAATCGGCGCCCTTTAACAATCTGTGGATGCAGTATAAATGATCGTTAGTTGGACGTTCCTTATAGTTCCCAAGTGCTTATTCGCCGTGGACATTTCATATATAAAAGTAACTTGCATATCGTATTGAAGTGTGACACCAAGAAAGTCCGCTGATGAGAGGAGGTGCTAGAAAAAGTACCGTACAGAAAAAACCATTTGCTAACCAAATGTAATAAACCCTTGTTGATGATTTGTGTTGATTATTGAATTATAATCAATCGTTGACCCTGAGCCGGTCAAACCAACATAAGCTGATTTTACAATAAAATACAATAAGTTTTCAGCCCTGGGGTTCGATAATTTCGCGCGCATGCGTAAAGTCATTTCCAGTTGCGCTACCTTGTATCAAGGTTCAATAGCTATAATAAAATATATTACAAAAAGTTAATATTTTTAAAATTCCCCATCAAAAAGTATACAAAATTCTTTTTTTTTCGATATTTGAAGCTTGATTGCATTAGTATAATCTATTCAATACGCAAAGCATCATTAACTTTTTTTTTGTAACAAAGTGTTATTAGATGAGCTTAGCTACTCAGGTTTAAAGCATTAAAAAAAAATAATAATCCCCGTTTCCAGCTATCAGCCAGATGTGAACTCTTCTCACCCCAATAGAACGATTAAGCGTTTTAATATTTTCTTCATTTAATATCACAATTGTTTAAACAAAAACGTAGTACAGCTAAAATCTAGCTAAATCAAATATGCCACAGAAACTAATATATTTATAAAATATCAAAACTGTTGAGCTTAACCTACTTTATGACCAGTGCGTCCAATTGCCAAAACTCTGATAGAGCAGATCGGCCTTGTAATCGGTTAGTGTGGGCTCCAATTTGTTCGCCGCTGTCAGTTTATAGTTTGATGCAATCTTGCCCAGATTTACGCCCATCTCAAGTAATAGGCGGGTTACACTTAGCTGCTTGGCGGAAGGTTTCTGTTTCTGAAAGGAGCCAATATAGGCTAAGCTCAAGCTGCGACTATTATAGCCCTGCATATGTGCTCCCACTTGATCCCAGCCACGTCCCACATAGACATTGCCATCGCCACCAATGAGAAAATTGAATGCAATATCATCCTGTTGCAGGGACTCAATGTCGTAGGTCTGACGGAAGCGTACACGGAACACACATTCGGCCTGAGTGGTGCAGTTTTCCGTATTGGTGGGCAGCACAATGACCAAGGGGATGGGGTGTCTAAGTTCTGGTAGAGTTTTCTGCGGTGGTTGAGCCAACCAGGCGGCGCGTGGTACAAATCGTAAGACCAAACCACCACCAATATTGTCTTGACCTGTGGAATAATCAGTTGAAGAGATTAGAACGGGGTTGTTGTGTTTTCAGTTATAAGATTAGTGAACAGAAGCGAGCAGTGATTTAGTGTTGGAAAAGATTTTGTATGGAATTTGCTGTTGTGTTAGTGTTGAAAAATACATTTATCGGTGATTTGAAGTAGGAGTTAATTACAAAAATTAAGATAACTATTGAAACTATGTAGAAGCTAATTAAGTAATCGCCAGGTTCCAAAAGTGTCGTTAGACGACTTATCTATAAAAGACTTAATTCTTGATGATAAATTCTATATGTAATCTTTAGTTATACGAAATTTCCTTATCCTCAAAAAACTCGTTTCCAAAATATACCTATTGGACTAGTCCGTTGCCAATAGCGGAACCTTTATTTGATTCGGTTTTAGACCCGGTTTTTCCTTCATCGTAGTGCGACTGCAGCGAAGGCATCGCTGCGGCAGCAACGCAGCTTTTGTTTTGTTTATTTATTTAGAGTCTTCAAACAAAGGCTGTCAACAAAAGTATATATACGTTACAAAATAATTTTATGATCTAAGGAAGCCTATCAAAGAAAATCTAATAAAATTACAAAATAAACTAATAACGACTTCGACACGGTTTTATTCTGATATCTAGAAACCCAACGATACGTAAAGGCCGGACCAAGTGAATGTCAGACCAAACATTCTGCGTCGATTTCCAATGTGGACCCACGATTTTACATTTGTGTGCTGTTTGTGGATTAATTTGTTGGGCGAGACTTCGATTCTATGCTATGCCCCTGTAATTTCGATTTTTAAACTCAATAATGGGAGGGATTGATCAAGTTTGACATTATTCGGTTTTAGTTAGAGCTATCTGATTAAGTGAACTGTTCTCAATGACCAAATTTACAAAGACTAATAATAAGATTGAAATTTTTTCACTAATTTTGTGTCTTCTACATGAAAGAGATATAAAAGAAGAAATCTTGAAAGCCAGCTGCTTGATTGACGCTTTTCAACTTGTTAAGGAAAGAGATAGTCACATTCACATATATCACATCTAGGAAGCTAGCCTAAAAGAGACAGAAATAGGATTTATGCTATGAGACGTGTATTTATCAATCGATTTACTAACATTTTTTATAAAACTCTGGTCAGCATCAGCATTTGAAGACAAACGGAATGAGCTGTTAGTACTGAAGATATAACTAATCAGCTATTTGCCACAGCAAGTCAACAAACTATTGAACCTTATGCGTGGCAATAAAAAAAGCAGCCCAAACGCTTAGTCTAGATTAGGGGCCGGCAAAACACACATGCACATTTTGGCGTTGCGTGTGTGTGTTTAGCTACGCGAGAGCGCGCTCATTTAGCACATCCATGTTGTTGCAAAAGAGAGCAGTATAAGCTCGTATACTGTCGGTGTGTCGACGTTGCTGCGGCAGAGCCCTGTTCAATACACTGGAGACTGAGACGTGCCGGTCTCTGGTCTAGATCATGGGCGCCCAGGACATATGGGCACGCCCCGCACTTGTTGATGTTTTCCGAATAGCATTAGCCGTGCAAATAGGTGCTCACGCATAGCACAAACCAAGGTATATTGCAAACACACCTTTTCTCTCTCTCTCTCTCTCTCTCTTTTCTCTTTCTCTCCTATGCCTCTTGCAAAAACGAGCGCAGCTCGTTGACTTTGCTGTTGGTGGTGATTGATTTCGTGTGCATCAGACAGCCACGAGCACACACGCACAATTATCGGGTCTCTTTTTATTTCTTGTGGTTCTTTTTGTTTCATAAATACTTCTTCATTTGTATTGGTGTCTACGTGGCCGCGAGCTTTGGTCTAGGTCAGAGTCCGGCGCGTCCCTATCTTCTGTGCTTACAACACTGCTCTGCGGCAGCGACTTCCACAAACCAACAGTATACGAGCTTATACTGTTTTCTTTCGCAACCACAACGAAGTGTTAAATGAGCATGACAAAACGCACACACGCAACGCCAAAATAAGCATGTGTGGTCTAGGTTCATGGACTCGATGATATTTGTTGCGAAAGATTGTTTCCTTATATCTGAGTGATCTCAAATCCACTTCCACCGAAAAATGTTTATAGGTTTGAAAAGGTTTGCTTGTTCGTCAGTGGAACGAAAACTGTAACGTACAGTTTCTAGATGTACATAAGTTCTGTGAACATTTTAGAAGTTAGTGGTGCAATTTAATTCCCATTTAAGTCTTTGTGATAAAATTTGTCTATTTATGAGAAAACTTCATGAAGTTTACTTCATCGTGTAAATCCCGTCTTATACTTTATATCAGGCATGCCCAAAAGCAGCATTCGACAGAGCACTCACCAATACTCACAAAGATAAGCACCAATACTAATAATGAAATTGTTGTTGGTCAGTTTGCTTGCGCTCGCAAACACCAAACCGGTTTTTGTTCTACGCGTCGCATACACACGAAATCGTTAGAATGTGTGTCGTTTCGTATGCCTCGCTCCCTGCATGTATACGATCATTGAATTCCTGTTTGGTGAAATTACAATAACAAAACGTACCCAAAGAGCATACGGCTGGGCATCGCTGCTTTATATAGTCGGATATGCCTTTGCATACCATGAGTAGGTAAAAGTTATCGAAGGTCAAAGACAAAGCGAAAAAAAAATGAACGGCGCATCGATTGTTGCTTCTGTTTTTTTGCGTTTGCGTGCCCGTCTTCCAAATCGTAACTTGCATAGAAAAATCGAACACAAAAGCATTTGTTTTTGTTTGTTTGTGAATCGGGGAAAGTCCTTGGTGAATTATTTAATGAATTTCATGAATCGAATTAAAGTCAACACATCGGTGAATTTTGCAACAATTTCATTGATGATTTAGGGATGACTTTTTTTTTGCAAAAGTCATGCAGGAATCATGGGTGAATGTTAAATGAATTTATAGCTGACTTCATTAATGAATTTTGCAAAGAAATTTTGCGTTAGTCATTGATGAATCTATACGTGAATTCATGAGTGATTCACCTAAGAATAGTCATGCTAATGTAAAATTTGATTCATCGATATCCATGACAATCAGTGAATCATTGATAATTCATAGGTGATGAGTACTTAAGGGAAGTAAATTAGCTGAAGTCTTTTTTAAAATAAGAGAAAAAAAGCCATTATATTCGGAATTGAGAAAAGCAAATTGAAACTGAATAGGAACTGTGTTCGATTAATGCCCTTGTGCCACTGGCGAACATTCAATCACATGCTCAAAAAGTGAATTTGCCTTGTTCCACTGACGAATGTTGTTCAAGGCCACAATAAAGTCAACAAAGAACAGCAGATTGAATTGCTATGCCTGTACATGAAGTTGTACATCAAAGTTCGCCATCCACATGTCAAGCAGTATGCCCTCTTGGTAGTCCCACCACGATAAAGTTAGTTTGCGGGATTCATACATAAGAAATATTACTACATCTTAACACTCTAAAACAGGGGTGCCCAGAATGAGCTTACGAGCGCGTGAAAGCCAATACAAATGCCCAAAATACAACTCAGGCAAGAACAACCACAAGAAATCGAAAGAGAAACCCGAAACAAATGAGTGGCTTGCGGAATAGGCTTGGGCACCCCTGCTCTATAACAAGGAATGGAACAATTGCCGCTTGCCATGGCCATGTACAATTCATGGGCATAGTCGCTTTTCAATAACAGTGGGTCCAAACAGTGCGAAACTCCCACCCACTGAGCTAAAACCCTCTCCGCCCATGGCAACGTCATTGACAGAGCAGCTGTTTCTATTGGTAACGATTGGCAACTTCAATAGCATATCGATAGAAAATCTAGCCTTTTAGCGGAAAATAGCTATATGTCGTGACAGTAGCTAGATCATCCATGACAGGTGACTTGGATCATCCTAGCGAATGGACATTTATCTCTTATGAGGAAATACACAGAAAGAATGAGGTCATTTAGATCATACAGCGAATGACCTCTAGAATGTGCCCGTGGAACAAGGGTATAAGTTTCAAAAAGTAGAGCAATGGAAAACATATTTGATTGTAATACAGTTAATAAAATTTCATATAATATAACTAAATTTTCAGTTTTCGCGACGAAATATTAACTAAAAATTACTCATACGCCACGCAAGCTACATCAATTCATAAAATTTGTCAGATTATATCGATTTTGTTGAAAATAATTATCAAATTTTAACAAAAATTAAAAACCAATTGAAAATGTACATCGTGCATGTAGGTATATATACATATGAGCCAAATTATGAACGAATGTAGTTAAAACAATTTAGTTTTTTTTTTAATGACAGTGCTGTTTAATTACTTTAAGATGTTTGCCATCAACTCTGTTAATGAAGCAATTAAATAAAAAGTCAATTTGTTTATTTTTTTTTTCATTGTAAATCATTATTATATTTTGTATATTATATATAAATATAGTTACACTTCCATTACATTTACTTGTTGGACCAGTGTGGCCAAGTCATAATAATCTTAAAGAGCTCATCTCCTGGACTTTGAGTGGCCACAAATTGACGATGTCCAAATAGCTTATAGTTCGGTACTAACTTCTTAAGACGTACACCCTCCTCGATAAGCAATTGGCAGGCTCTTAGCTGTGCGTCCGACGGCTTCAGTCTGTCAAAGCTACCCATAAATGAGATACCAATGCTGTCTGTATTATAATGGAGAGTGTGTGCGCCCAGGCTACTCCAGCCGCGACCTTCGTAGACGCGTCCATCGCCACCAACCATGAAATTGTAGCCCACCTGATCCCAATTGGATACATCCATGTGATAACTTTGGGCCACGCGGGCACGATATGAGCACACCTCCTGTGAGAAACAGAGAAAAATTTTCCATTGCTGTACTTCTTGGCAGACAAAACCAGTGAAACTTACCAAAGATTCACAGCTCTCTGCAGCAGTGTGTGAGATTATGACACGATGTGCGGGCAGATTTAGAGGTGTTATACCAGGTTTTGAAGGTCTGCCACCCCAGTCTTTAACGCTGATCAATACTAGAGGGCCAGTTGTCACCATATCCTCATCCTCAGAGTCTGATTTAAAGGTATATAGAATTAGCGACGGAAGGAAGGGAGTACATACTTGCATATTCCAATCAACTTAACTTAGGTAATGGACACGTCACAATGCGAACAATGATGAGTGTTGAACAAGTTCAAATGAAACAATAAATAGTGTGTTGAAAAGTGTTTTACATTTATTATTAGATTTCATGTGACCAATGTGGCCAGGTTTGTATAATTTTGTACAACTGTTCGCCTGGACTTTCAGTGGCACTCAATTGCCGATGTCCATAGAGACGAAAATCGGGCATTAGTTTTTTCAAACGTACTCCTTCTTCCAGTAGCATTTGACAGGCTTTCAATTGCCTCTCGTGTGGCTTGATGGTGGTAAAGGTACCTATGAAGGAGATACCTATGGCATTTGTATTATAGCCTTTGGTATGGGCACCCTGTTTATCCCATCCTCTACCCACATAGACACGTCCATCGCCGCCAATTAGAAAATTGTAGCCAATATCATCCCAGCCCCAGCCATCTCGGTGAAAGAATTGCACCACTTTTACGCGTTCCGAACAGACAGTCTTGTTTTTGTGGAATAAGTACAGTCATCGGTGGAACTTCAATAGAGCTGGGTACAAAAACTTACCTTCGACTCGCAATCTTCGGCTGCAGTATGTGAGATAATGACACGTTGTACGGGTAAGACAAGGGGATCCAATTCCTTACGTGGCGGTTTACCACCCCAATCCGTAACATTCATTAATACCAGGGTGCCGTTGTCAATCACATCCAGATTAGCTGCATGAAGATTACATGTGGTTCATATACAATTGTTTCACTTTGTTTTAAGCTGTCGCCACAGGAAAGGTTTTAAGCTGGTATATATTCACAAAAAACCCTTCTTGTAACGGCAGCTTTAACATATTCCATTCAATTTAACTAAGGTCACACTATTTTCAGCTAACCACACTTTACAACACTGTGTGGCAGTCAAATCATATAAATACCGTTCCGCACTTAAGCATATGGCATAATGATACCATTTTTACCCTTAGTTTAGTAAAAGACATTAGTTAGACACACACAAATAGGAAATAGCATGCAGTTTGGTATGATGATGAAGCGTTTTCTAACACCAAATAAAAAATAAGCAAGCTAAATTTTGTTGGGGGGACAAAAACTGTACCTATTGTTGAATTGATTGGAATATTTTGTCTGGAATCATCGCCATCACCAACAAGCTTACTTTTATTCAATGTCTTGCCAAAGATATTGGTTGTGGCGGCCAGTATAACGCCCAGTATGATGGTTAACAGTACGAACATTACCGTTAAAGTGATGGCCTTGCGACTTATGGTACTAGGCATATAGGGACATAGCAAGGGCGGCTGCGTAGGATCATTTAGTTTGGCACCTGGGAAAGGGGAAAGAAGAAATATTTATGAAAAAAAAAAAAACATTTTTATAATTTAAGTCTATCCCACCTAAACCCTGTTCCAACAGCTGTAAACGCTTCTCATGCTGCCTCACACATTGTTCTAAGCTACTTTCATCTCTCTCAAGACAAACATCGCAATGCCAACGTAAATTTGGTATTATCTTTAAAATTTCAAGCTGCTCTTCAGTTAAACCCGTGCAGTATAAATGACACACACGCCCACAAAGCAATTTATCGCATTTCATGCGTTTGGCACTCAAGGCCAACGCCTCTCGACATTTTAGGCAAATTTCCAGCGCGTATTTCGACATTATTCGATGGCTTCAATCGCACAACTGGTAGTCAAATCTGTATCAAGTCTGAGGTGTTTTGTTCTGCGTGCTACATATCAGAACAAAAAAGTTCCCCTCATTTGCCTGAAAGGGGAAGTACAAATTTACGTATTCACGCGAAATTTAGTGTAAATAAATTTCACATTGGCTACTTTTTAATTATGCTAATTGTGAAATTAATTTCATATAAACAAAATTTGCAACTGTTTGTGGTATTGTTTACTTTTCGATTGATTTATTAGTGCATAACATGCGCCATATTTGCAATTGGCCTTGAATTTTGCCAGAAGGGTAAACCAAATTAGATTTTTGTAAATCAAATGCATTGATGGGAATAAACACATTACACGTTTGAGACTTGGAGGGAAGGGAAAAAGTAGAGCGAATAATTTGAGTCCCAAATGGTTTATTTTTTAAATCAGAGATGCAAACCGGTTCGGAGTCGAACCGCTTCGGATTCGTATACTTCTGGATTTATAGGAGTCCAAACCGATCCTGAAACGGAGCAGACAAATTTTTTACGCCCGAATCTGAAAAAGTGACAAATATTAAATCGGTGAACGACTTTATTTCCTACTATTAAAGTTGTTTTATCCATGATTTACTTAAACAAATCTCGAATATTATATTGAAAATATCAATATTTGAATCAAATCGTTCCAATTCTGAATTAGCAATAAACCAAATTATTCCTGAACCCCGGTTCGAACCCAAACCTTTGTTCATCGACCTTTCGAACTCGCTTCGTGTTAGGTTCGGGTTCGAACCCCGGAATGAACCCCTCCCAATTTTTAGTAGATTTTCAGCCCTGATTTAAATAAAAGGCACAGCTACAACATAATGAAATAGAAGAGAAAAATACAAAATAAGGGGGGTAGAAAAGGAAAAAACTCAAGAGTAAATAGAAGAAACGCCTTTCGATCCGGTGGGGGTAATTTATTTTGTCGTTATGACCAGGCTACGCCCGTGATCATAGCCTTAGTAATCGAAAAAAATTTCCAAGAAATACTAGAAGCAATGCAAGAGCCAGATTGTGAAGAATAGATAGACCTAAAGTCAGAAATGTTACCACTGAGAAGGATATTATTGTAATCCCTACATAGAATGCGAAATGAACAATTAGAGGCATATAGAAGAAGAAGCAACATGAAGCCTCAAGGTAATATAGTTTCGTGTTTGTCTTGAAGGGACATTAAAGTTCACACTCCCGAGTAGGTACTCAGCGTCAATATTACCCTTTATAAGGCCCTTTATAAGGAATTTCAAAGATGTAGTAGAAGTAGTGTTTGGAAGTACCTATGTACAAATACCTAGGTACACACCAGAGAACTGCAATGCGTAGTCATTAATGCGTACTACGCACGTAATACGCATTTTTTAAAATACGCATATGTACGCATACGCATTAGAAATAGTAGGCTACGCATACGCACACTACGCATCAGAAAAAAACAGAGTATGCGTAGTACGTAGACGCAAAAGTTGAAATACGCATACGTACGCTGAAGCATTATGAAAAGTACGCACTAAATACGTACTCAAACTGAGCAATAGGCATTTTCAAAATGCTTCATTTTTACTTCATCTATGCGTACTTTGAAATTTCTATAGGAAATCTAAGTTACTTTGTACAATTTTTTTTGGTTTTACTTAGCAATATACTTAGTTAGTTAGTTTATCTTGTTATGAGTTTATTTTAGCCAAAACTTATCCTTGGTATTTGCGTGAACAGTAATCTCGACAATATTTCATTACTATTATTATTGCTATTAGTTTAATATGGGCAACTTCCGCGTGACGAACGCTACTTTCGTAATAGTTTTTGGATTAAAATATAAACATATTTTGGTTTCTCAAAGATATACCTTCAACTTATACTCAGTGTTTAGTGAGATTAAAGTGTACTTTTGAATGGCATTGAACAAAATTTAAAAATAGGTTGCAAAAGGCTCTGTGAAATTAGACCGCGTGAATTTAGGCCGCGGTGCATTTTGCAAGGCGTTCTAATTTCATTCTGCAAAATTAATTTAGGCCGCGACCATCAAATGAAGTTAGACCGCGCGGCCTTATTTCATTTTTCAAAATGATTTTAGACCGCCATCACAAAATGAAACTAGACCGCGCGGTGTAATTTCATTCTGCAAAATGAATTTAGACCGCCCTCACAAAATGAAGTTAAGCCTCTCTATACGTATAAAATCGCGATTTAAAAAAAAAAAATGTTGTCTACGGCGGGTGTGGAAATGAGTTTAAAAGTATCTATCCACAATCCGTTCAAACAACAAACATTGAAGAACTAGACCGCGCGGTCTTATTTCATTTTGTGATGGCGGTCTCAATTCATTATTAAGAATGCAATTAGACCGCCGACCGCGGTCTTAATTCACTCGGTCAAATTTCCATCACCCGTTGCGAAATAATTGATCACAAAGTTTTGTGACGCACGCTACAAAAAGTGGAAGTCACTTTAAAAGTTGAAGTGGGACTAATACTTTAAAAGAAAGATGAATGTTAGAGGATATTAAAAAAAAAATTTGCAGCAAAAATATTTTGTCAGTTTTTATCAATGGACGTGAATCCTTTGTGACGCACGCTACATTTTTCCATAATTTTATTTATGTGTTTTATAGTATCATGCAAAACAAAACTTACAGTTAATTGCAATCACATGCTTTCTTATGGTTTCTATGCATTCTTTTTTTAACCTGTGTACCCACAGAAAGATTTTAGATAGCAAAAGTTTTATCAAAAAAGTATGCAAGATTAATGTCAAAATGAGAAAAATTGCGCTATCGCGGCAGTAAAACCGAAAATTTTCAAAACGGACTATGAATAAATTAAAGATCGGCTTACATTAGTTCAATTCAATTGTTTCCCTATGAAAATATGAGAAAACATAATATTTCTTACCACTTTTAATTGTTTGGTTTTGGTTGAAGTTGCCTATATATATTATAGCATTTAAACATCGGCCGCAAATTCTAATAGCATGTTAAATAAGTTTGGCTAAAACATCCATTAAGGGCCAAACCGAGATTCAATTTATTATGGCAGCTGCAAATTGCACAAATTTAGAAGATTTTGCTCCAGAGATATTTGGGTAATCTTGTCTTGACCAAGGCTCGTTTGTATTTTTATACTTATTGAGTTTATGCAAAAGTATGTAATAGGGAGAATTTTTCCGGCTTTTATAAATTTTGAATAAAAAGTGCGTATACGCATTTGATTTGCGTATACGCACAGAAATTAAGCGTAGTGTGCGTATGCCTCAATGCCTGAAGTAAGTCAGCGTAGTTGAAATACGCATACGCACTATGAAGTATACGTATACGTACTTTTTAAAAATGCGTATTGAAGTACGCATACGTTTTTTGACTGGATACGCATTGAAGCATTAACGCATTAACGTACGTAGTATGCAATTATGATAAATGACGTATAAAATTCGCAGTTAAATTCGAAAACTAGTAATATATAATATAATATTATATATATGAGTACACATAAGTTCTTACATGTTAACTACGTAAAAAAATACGAAAAATGAAATAATCTATATAATTTTACTTTAAATGTGAAACTATTCATTTTGTGTTGAATTTTGATTCGTTTTATTACACAGGAATAAAATGATTCAGATTTATCTTAGAATTAAATTTTTTTTCAGCATTAAAAATGAGTAGCATCTTTTTTTAATAATTTTCTTGTTTCATTGTTTCGTTGTTTTTGTTGCTTCATGTTTTTTGTTATATGTTTTGTGTGTCCTTTTTGGACTTTCTTTCTTTCTTTCATCTAATCAATGAGAATTTTCTCGATTACATGTTTTATAAGATTTGGTGTCAAGAAAGCGGTGTACGTTTTTGCAAGTGGGCGTGGACGTCTCCAACCATCCCCATTTTTATCTAAAATAAATATTATATTTTAGATCACTAATACCAAGATTCATACCGCAAACTCTATTGGAAGTATTTTTGTCCATACTCTCCATAAATGCGCAACCACTGTGTGATTGTAAGGAGAGTGTTTATTGGGCTGCCCATATTAACAAACATTTTCCCGAAAATGCTTAATTTAATAAAAGCAAGATCAACGATACTATTCCCGCAATAAAACGTAAAGTTTAGATGCCTAGTTATACACGTAACAGATTAACAAACAGATAATTACTTTGTTATCCCTCACAACAGAGATAAAACCTCTTTATTTATCTTAAACCATATATCAGAGCTTGTAAAGGGGGAATTTTTTTAACCAAAAAATTGTATAAACAGTTATACAAATATGATTTTTCGTGTTATACTCAAAGAAAAAATAAAGAATTTTATAATTAAATCACAAAACGTTTTATGTCCAATGTATAGAATATACAAGCACTAAGGTATGGCCAGCTGTCAGGCCACTCTCAGCTTGCAAGTCTTCAATGTATTATATGCACGAACCTTAAGAAAAAGCTCTCACATTTCAATGCTAGGTAGCTGACCTGCCTTATTAGTTGTATCATGCATTGTTGTATGCCGATGACCTTTAACTTTGATTGTCATATAATGACCCTACGTCTCCTCTCTCCTTCAATCCGATTTAAACTCTCTTCACACCTGGTGCTCGGTTAATAGCCTTCCTCTTAATCTCAGCAAGTGTAAATGTATGACCTTTAGTCGTAATCAACCATATGAGTTTGATTATATGATTGATACCATCCCATTGGAACGAATTGATAAAGTGGATGATTTGGGTGTGTAATTTGATCCCAAGCTATGTTTTACTGCCAGCGACAGCCAATACACAGACACATGAATACAAGCGGCAGGGGGTGGCTTTTTTGTGCAAATGACACCGACCTCTTGTCTGTCGCCCCCTTACATGTCCAGCTGTCTACATCCTGCTGCAGCCCAAGCTGAAACCAACCGCTGCACGCGCCTGCTGTTTACGTGCCGAAAATATTCCTCGCCCAGCCGGCCTTGCACCTGCATGTTCACAATCGCAACATTAGTCAATCATTCACCAATCCCGCCGATTTCACGCTGCTCTCAGCCGTCTCTGCATCCGACCAATTTTTCAGATCTTCACCAGCTACTGGCGCCACCTGTGACGTAACTAGCCATGAAAAAGCAAAAATTCTCTAACTATTGCCGTTCGGATTCGGCGTTAAACTGTAGGTCCCTTTCTCTTGTGCGAAAAATTTATAAGCTCACACGCCAAGAGATTGACAGAAGCTTGGCCCTGGCCCTCCTGGAGGTGCTGTTTGAGCCAATTTTACTTTTTACATTGTTCGCAGCCTTCCAGACGTTCGTTCGTACTTATGAAAGTACGTCGCGCAGCTGACTATGGATCTTCAGTGCATCTTTTATCACCTGATCGACCACAAGCAACCAGCTACAACTCGAGACGCTCTTTGTTTGGCCATTGATGCCAGCCTGAGTCTACCTACATGTTCTCGATCTCAACACAAAGTCCACCACGAGTGGCAGGCAAAGTCCACAACGAATGGCAGGCAAAGTCTACAACGAGTGGCAAACGAAAGTCCACAACGAGTGGTAAGCAAAGTAGACAACGAGAATTTTTGTGCTCAGAGGCTTAAACTGTGATCTTACCAACCATCTTCCTCCTTAAGAGAACTGTCCTCTGTCCTACGCCTAATAAAGAGCCGCCAAACTTCCTTTTTATACTCTTCCAAAGCGTATTATAATTTTGCCCAAGCGTATATAAAGTTTGCAACGCATAGAAATATTCATTTCCGACCCCATTAACTATATATATTCTTGATCAGGGCGACGAGCTGAGTCGATTGAGCTTTGTCTGTCTGTCTGTCTGTTTCTATGCAAACTAGTCTCTCTGTTTTAAAGCTATCAAGCTGAAATTCAGCACAGAGTCTTCTTTTTACTGCTCACTGCTTATATGTTGGAATCGACCGGATCAGATGACTATATCTTATAGCTGCCATATGAACCATCGGTCGAAAAATGGGTCTTAGTGAGAAATTTCTTTTTGTTTTCAATGTAAGTGTCCCCAAACTTGGTCAATATTAATTTTAAATACTTTCAAATAGATTTGCTAAATTTGGTCAATATCGGATGACTATATCCTATAGCTGCCATGTGAACCATCGGTCAAAAAATTTGTTTTAGTGAGAAAAACTTTTTCGTTTTTAATTTTAGTGTCCCCAAACTCGGTCAATACCTATATTACATGCTTTCAAATAGATTTCCAAAATTTGGTAAAAATCGGATAACTATATCTTATAGCTGCCATAGGAACTATCGGTCGAAAAATGTGTCTTAGTGAGAAAAACTTTTTTGGTTTCAATGTTAGTGTCTCCAAACTCTGTGAATACTAAAACTAGATGCTTTCACACAGATTTGCAAATTTTGGTCAATATCGGATGACTATATCCTATAGCTGCCATGGGAACCATCGGTCGAAAAATGTGTCTTAGTGAGAAAAACTTTTTCGTTTTCAATGTTAGTGTCCCCAAACTCGGTCGAATACCTAATATTACGATGCTTTCACATCAGATTTGCACAATTTTGGTCAAAATCGGATAACTATATCTTATAGCTGCCATAGGACCCAACGGTCGAAAAATGTGTCTTAGTGAGAAAAACTTTTTTGGTTTCAATGCTAGTGTCTCCAAACTCTGTCAATACTAATATTAGATGCTTTCACACAGATTTGCAAATTTTAGTCAAAATCGGATGACTATATTTTACAGCTGTCATAGGACCGATCGGTCGAAAAATGAGTCTTAGTGAGAAAAACTTTTTTGGTTTCAATTTTATTGTTCTTAAACTCGGCGATTGTTAATTTGATATGTTTTCAAAAAGATTCGCGAGATTTGGTAAAAATTAAATGACTATCTGTTGGAAAACACACACACACACGATTCTAGAAATTTGTATGCTATTTATTTACAGCATTTCGGATTCCCCTTTCGAAACCTTTGTTAAAACTATAACTTGAATTATCATATTTTCTCCTCTCAATCTTTCATGTTTGTTGTTTGTTTTTACTAATAACACATAATTTATTGTCGTCCCAGAGCACAAGGTAGTGCAAGCATTTCATTCATTTCGATTTGGCATGCGCATAACTTTGGGAGTCTGTGACGTCATTTGACAGATAATTCTTAGGTTGGGAATTTGAATAAGGTTTTGTTTTGATTTAACTTAATTGTTGCTATAATTTTATTTCATTTTTATTTTGGTTACCGCGACACAAAATTGTGAGTCTGTGACGTCTCAATGGAATTTTTTTTTAATAAGCGACGCATTGCGCTACCTTTTTCTTTGTGTATCATGATTTTAACCTCATATTTGAAATTTTCTTCATATCCCTAGAAGTTGGAGCATGATTTGTTTGAATCACTATACTTGAAATAAGGTAACTAACATTCTAGAATTATTGAAGCATTGGAAATGTGTAACGTCGTCATATTTTTGTATTCTTATACAAAAGTAGGTGTACATTTTATGTAAGCGATTTGCAAAGTTTGTGTTAATTTTTGGTATCTCATAAATAAGCCCACGTATTATTCATTGGTGGGCCATCTGTTAATCTACAATCATAAAACTTTTCAAAATCTATGCCCTGCCGCCCCATTAAAAGCTTTGTGTAAACAACACCAACGCGAGAAATCATATAAATCAATTCTGTATTTATGTTAGAATTTCCCTTACCTGCAGCAGATCCATTGGCTGTGGTTTGCCCATTAAAACCGGGATTATCCTGACCACCGGTTTCGCCATCCACCGGTTTCCATTTATCGCGATTGTCAATAAGAAACTGTTGTATCGTGACGGGTCCCTCGTAGAAATGTTTATCACCAAATGTCACATCTGTGGAATTGTTGACCGCAATGCGGCCTATATCCGGAGAAGCGGATACTGCAGGTGTGGCCACATTCAGTTGGTTATTGAGCAATTGTTTGGCCACCACAGCAGCTTCGTTGGGCAATGGTGGCCCTGCACCCTGACCCACTTGCCGACCAATTACCGTTAGTCCCTGATGCAATTGGTTGAGATCGGCACTATTGGGCGGGTAGCTGATCTGTTGGCCCAGCTTTTGCACTGTATAATCAGCATCTGCCTCGGAATCGCTGTCAATGCAACTTGAATCGATGGCATTATCATCAATGGACACTATAGAGATGGTGGTGCTGCGTATGGAGAGAGCAGGTGAGGCTTTGTTAGACTGTCTTGTGGCTTTTTCCTGACTGATATTGACAGTGTGCGTTTGCTCAATGCTGATGCGTTGGGGCTTGGCTTTAGACTCCTCCCCTTCACTGGCACTGCCACTGCTACTGCTACAGCTGTTATCTTTGGTCGTTGCCTCCGCCGATGTCCTGAATGTGGCTGCATTATCAATTAATATGACTCCAGAATCTGTGGACGATGTGCTGCAATTTTTGCCCGATGACAGATTAATGGTGCGCTGGTTCATTTCCGTTTCATTGTTGAAATGCATTGCGTTGATATACTAAGCTGATAACGGAGTTCCTGGTTTTATTAATTCAGTTAGCACTTTTATGTTTGTGGCATATTTCACTCAGAGAGCTGTTGCCTCTGGGCAAATATCACATCTTGGCGCATCTGTAAGTAAATTTTGTTTGTTACCTTGGCACTGGGCACTGATAATGAGTAACGCAAATCATAAACTTGTACAAGTTCTTTGTTTAAAAGAGGCTTTTTTTTGTTGTTGTTGTTGTTGCTGCTGTTATTTATATTTTTGCCTTTCACGGGAATTTTTATTTTATCTGTTGTTTCAGTTGTTATAAAATTTCACATTTGTTTGTTTTCTTGTTGATTTTCATTAATTGCATTTGATTTACATAATTTGTTTGAATTATTTTTAGAAATTATTAAGAAACTTTATTACATTTTTAACGATTTCAATAGTTATTGATTATATATTGAACATTGTAAGCCAATTAATAATGTTAGTGTTATTTGCAAAGTCGTCCAATTAAAACTAACATTTATTTTGAAATAACTTGTTATTGTGTTTGTTTAATTTAACTCTCTCATGAGCTTTTTCTTTGAGCTTGGGGATTAAACTGCAAGCAGTCAAGGGAACACATGTATTGTACGTGGGTAGGCTGATAAATTGTTGGCTTAAGTAGGAAATTGAAGGAAAAACTATATACTATACAGAGATTTCCGATTCACGTCTCCATATCGACGGAAGAACTGCCGGACTTGCAGCTCGAAACAGCACACGTAATCATAGAAAAGCCGTTGACTCCTCTAAGAGGTACTGTTTGGTGTGGATTTAGGTTGGTGGCATAATTGACCCATTTTTCTTTAAAAATGAAGCTGGAAACTCCAACCGCTACAAACCCATGCTGACCAACTTTTTATGGCCTCAATGGTAGGTAGGCAGTTCCGGCTGGCACTTTGTATGGGCCACACATATACCTTAAGGTCCTAAGTGAGGCCTCAAATAGACGCCGTTAATTTTGACGGCCTTTGGTTTTAACAGGATATACCTACGGTAACTATATTAGGTATAACAAAACTTGAAATTGTTTGACTAGCTGAACCATATTGCTCAATACGAAGTGAATTCAATTCAAGAGAAATGAACGACAGCTCTTCTTGTCACTTACATATAATTTATACAACTTGAATTGGAAATGCAAACGTTTAAGTCACGTTCTCAGAACGACAGAAATTCCTTTCGTCACAGTATTTCATATAATTTGTAAATGACTTGCACATATGTTGACTTGGTATTCCCAACCAATTAAAGCGCTTTCGACATGAAAAGGTAACTGTCCAATTGCAGTCGATGGGCCAATACGGCAACCAGCCTCCAATGTGGTTTTTGTTTGTGTTCTATTTTTACAGTTATATGCGAACAACCAATGACCTCGAGCCAGCTAAAACTTGCTAGTTTGAAAAAAAGTAGCTTGGTGTTCTTGTAGAATGCGTTTTTTTGGGGGTCAACATTAGTTTAAGGGCCGTTTCCTCATGTTTATGATTTTGCTCAAATCGAAATACATTTAGATTTTGCAACTAGTTGGTTTTTGTGCAATTGGTTGTCTCATGTAGGTTGATTATAAATTCGGGCATTTGCGCCACGGTCTCACCGGGAGGGCTGGAATGGTATAATACTAGGTTGGCAGCACCGCTGCACTCGGCTGATTATTGTATTTTTTTATTGCGCGCCAATTTTAAAAATAAAAGCAAGAATTTTACAGAGAAGGAGAAGGTTTTTCTGTTGGAACGACTTGTTACTATGATGGGAGATTAAGCAATAGGTCGAAAGCTAAGTTCACACAGGCAAATAATTTGGACAAATTTTCATGAAAATTTGGCTATATACGCCAAATTGTGGAACTTTACGGCCATATTTGATAAATTATTATTTAATGCTGTATAACCTTTAATCATGGCTATTTTTATCAAAATTTAGCCAAATTATTTGGATGAGTAAACTTTGCTTATGCAATGAACTAGGGAAATCAGAATGTGCATGTGTAATTTCAGCAATGTCTGCAGGGTTCTTGCATATTAAAGGCATATCCAATATTTTCCATTTTTGGTTTACTTATGCTGCCTTTACACTTGTCATATATCTCTAAATAGTCGGTTGTCAAAATTCTCTAAAGAGAAAATCTTATCAAATCGATCCTGTCAAATTGCATCAAAAAAGGCTAAATTTTCCAAATATTAAGAGATATTTGCTCTGCTATTACACTATCGTCAGAGAGTCTCTTTAGAGATATATGATAAGTGTAAAGGCAGCTTTAATAACAATTCATACTTTACTGTTTTTGGCAGCAGTTGTTTTTGGTTTTCAAATATTTTTCAGTGTGACCACATGCGCGGATACATAAAAATACTTAATTTGCATTAGCATGTACATTGTTTTTGAAATCAATGAGGATGATGTAGATTGCTACGAAATTCGAAATTCATCTAGATGGTTAGCATTAAACATGAGCAAAGCAAATGCAGCAAATCCACCTAGATTTGCAAAACAAAAACATGCGAAACGACCCTAAATATCGAGCTCAAGTCAGTCTCAGCCATTTTTGCAGCAGTCCTTATTCGCATTGAATATAGTTGAGTATCGAGCTACTTGCAACAAGTCAATTGCGAGATCAAATCCGGCCAATGTCGAACATTTTTGATTGGATGCGACTAAGGTGATGCCTCTAGCTCGAATCAAAAGATAAAATGAATCACTTGTGTTGTTGAAACAAGCCTATCAGCCATATTCTCAATTCCACTTCCACAAATGTTTTGTGATTTAGAGTCCAAATCTAGTACTAAAACCGATTTTAATTCACAAAATTATGGTGGAAGTGGAATTAAGAACATGGCTGTATATTGAGCCAAAGTCAAGCTCTCCACCGCTAAAATCAGGAACAAGATAAGAATTCTGGCATTGAAAAATCCGTACTCAAATCAATTTTCTCGAACTTGGTGTGAGAAAATCCGGGCTTAACCAACTGCTGACATCGTTTAGGACTTTATCAAAGATTAGAACGCCGGAAATGAGTAAAAATATGCAATTGAACGCATAAAAATGCAGGAAATCTTAGTTTAAGAGATTTTCTATTTCCATTTTAAAAAGTTTTTTTTTAAAAAGTTGGCTGACATAATTAAATTATTTACAACCGATCGACTAGAAAAAACCATAATAACAACTCTATGCAAATTTTGGCCCAGACTAAATAAGTTATTCTGCGGTTTCTTTTAATAAATTATTTTTGCAATTGAATGACTTTAAAATGATAATTTTGTTTCCATTGTGTACAGTTTGGTGGCTTTGACTACGATCATCTACAAGTCTAGACTACGTTTGCACCTAACTAATGCAAATAATAATTATATACGTAATCAAGTTTTAAAAGCGGATTCCGAGAAATTGGCCGCTAGCCAGGCTGTTTACAATGCAAGCCAAATGCAAAGAGTAAAGTTCAACTAATCAAAGTTGGTAAATGACGCAGGAGTTTGAAATTGAAAAAAAAGTGAAAAAAAAACAGTGAGTTTCTTTCATTGAGCGGCATTCGCAGAATTTTGATAAGTTGGTAACCAAAACATTGAGGAAGCGCGCTTTTGTGAGATAACGCTTGACGAGAAGCGTACCAATACTAAGCTATTTAAGCGGCGCGGCCATTGTCACTAATACATAAGCACTCACATGTGTGTGTGTGTGTGTATGTATATCTACTCTTTGTTGGAAAAATAAATGGGCAGGGAGAGGGAATCTGAGGTATCTGGCAATTACCAAGTTGTTGTGTGTGTTTAAAATTATCATTAGATATGGCGAGGTGCAAATTAATTGATATTTTTTTTTTATTTTACATTTTTGAATGTTGAATGATGCAGAAACTAAGTTTGGATTTTGTACGTGGTAGGTAGAATAATTTTTCACTTTTTGATCAATTTATCGCGCACTTTTTAACTTTTAATTATATTTTTAATTAAGCTATTCAAGCTTTATTACCACAAAAATTTTACACAATTTATATTGAAATTGTTAACAATGAACCACTTAAGCGACGAGTCAAGGCATCAAAACAAAATTTGCACTGCATACATTTACATAAATATATACATATAGTATAATTCCCGTATATATAAATTTGTTTTTTTTTTTAAATTTTTTGTTGTAAAAACACACGCCAAATTGATTTTGTTAAGCAGCGACGCGTTCGAGTGGCTCCGATCAACTGAGCGGCGATCAAAAAAACGCGCTGCAAACTGACAAGCTGGAGCTGGAACAGCAATTGCTGGGAGAGATATAGAGAGAGAGAGAGATTGGCAGAGCGACGATCCGCCTCAATGGGAGAGAGTCCAGCGTTTGCTCTATTCGTGCTTTTGAATATTATGTGAGGATTATATTTAACCCGTTTTCTAGAATGTAAATTTTCCAAACTTAGGTGATTCTTTTTTTGATTTTGTTCCAATTATGTTTACCCAGACCGGCTAGGTGGCTTTAACCAACTTACAACAGGTTAACAAAGCTTTGGGTTTTACTCCCAAAAAACGTGTTCTTAGTGTACAACTGGACCACTGATCGGTAAACAACTTGGGGAACCTGTTCCTATAACTATCACTCAAATAGAATTTTTGAAATATTATTTTTGAGCAACGCCTCACTGATTTTTGTTGTTCTTCCACCTGATGATGACTGTTTGTTTTTGTTTAGTCGGTTCTATGTACGTACACACACACACACACACACCAACTCACACCGTTTTCTATTTGTTTAGCCAATAAACAACAACAATAACAACACATTCTGGCGCATTCGCAAATACTTAATTTTTTTTCTGTGTGGGTACCAAAAAAATAGAAAGAAAAAAAATATGATTTTAAATTGTTCGCCACATTTCCGAGAATTGTTTTGTTTGTGCACCGCACAAAGATTTTTTTCTTTTTGAAATTTCACCGTACGCGCTCTCCAAATTGCGTAAATTGTGGCCAAAACTTAGTTATTGTTAACAAAAAGTAAAAAAAAAAATTGAATGAGCAAGTAATTATTGTTGCATGCTTTAGTCTGGGTATTCGGCGATTGACGATAGCCACCTCAAAAAAAGTTGGCAAAACTCTTAATAGATGAAAATAAATCAACAACAGCGGAAGTGGAGATAGCTCACAACTAAACTTAAAAGTTTGAGCACTAAAAATATTTGTCAATCGTTACTTTTATACCCTATAGTCATTCAGAATATGTAAACAGCAGGGAATTCAACGGAATTGTCTTTTCGGTCACGGTTGCAGTTCTTCAGTATTTATTTGATGAACCACTCTAGCTGTCCCGGCGCGCGTTGCTACGATCCCTTTAGTATTTTTAACCAGCGAGCAACAACAAAAAGTTCAAAAATAACCGTTGTTGTTGAAACACACTTCGAAGCCAGGTAATTGCGTCACAATTTCTTTTGCGTTTTCATAAATCTTAGAGCAATGGAAGAAGGGCGTGCCCAACGCTGTTTAAAGTAAAGCTTACATTACAATTGCCATCTCGCAAAACTTCATGACAATCTAAGCTCAATTTGAAATTTAACAAATTTCGCAATTTTGTGGACTTTTTGACCTTCACTATCTATTCAGACGATTCATTAGCTCATACATAAATTGAGTAATTTTCGCCATCTTTTAGAACTTTCGATATTTACCATTCGCCTATTTAACCGTCTTAATAATGATAAAAACTCGTAAAATTTTTATAATTCCGCGATTTTTTAGTCCCTTTACCCGTCTGTTTACTCATTTATTTACCCATCTACTAAGCCGTCTATTTAAGCGGTTTTATGACAATTGAAACTCATGTAAGAATTTTGCAATTTTCAACATTTTTTTGACCTTTCGATGTACACCTTCCATTTACGTGAATTTTTACCCGTCTTTACAATAATCTAAACTCATAATAAAAGTTGGCTAGTTTCGCGACTTTTTTACCTTGTTTGACTTTTTGGACGAAGCTTGTCTTGTGGCCCTTTGGGCCTGTGTAAAGCCATTTTACATTACATTATAAAATTTTGCGAATTTTGCTATTTTTAAGACCATTACCTCTTATTCACCTGTTCATTTGCCAGTCAATTTACCCGTCTGTTTACCCTCATACATGTATGAATTTTGGAAATTTCGAGATTTTTTGGGATCGTTCGATCTACACCTTCAATTTACCTGTCTTCATGACAATTTAAACTCATTATAATTTTTTATTCCAAATACACCTATTTATCTGTCGACAATTGCCAAAAAATAAAACTTCATAAAAAAACTTATTATAAAATTTGCCAAATTTCACGATTTTTTTGTGGACTGATTGGCCTAAGCGTCCTATTTACCTGTCGACAAGTATTAAGTCTTGATGATAAACTAGACTTATTTTTAAATTTTGCATATTTTCGCCTTTTTTTTTTGGAGCTATAGGCTTTTTGCGAGTTTTTAATTGCTATTCTGCTGTTCGGGACGGAATCAAATCCAACATATCAAAAATCGTAAAATCCGTTCAGCGGTTCTTTCGATATAAGTAAAGTAACATTCACGACTTTGTTTTATATATACATATTTACGGGTGTGTTCCAGAAATCTCTAAAGATTTTCGTACAAACGATTTGATTTGGAACTAAACTTATTACAGCCTATTTCCACTTAGTAAAGCATATAAACATATAAAATAAAATGTAACATATTCTCCATAGAAAAACAAATTTACATATTTCAAATACGTGTCCATTCACCTTGAAGATTTGCACATTATGTGTTATCTATGTCAGTTGAAATCCATGTCAGTCTATGTCTGTTTCAAATTCAAAAAATATAATTCAGAGTTATATAGCACATTTCTCTATCTAAACAGCAAGAGGTTAAGGGCTGAAACTAGAAGTCCACAAGACCTGAATTCAAATCTTGGTAAGGGCCTTAAAAAGCATGAAGGGCGTTCTATGGAAACGCTAAGAAAAAATAAATGTACATTTCAAAGTATGTAATCATAATGGAAATAGTCTATATGAAGAGGACTTTATAAGTGAAATGATAACCAATAAGCTCGGCTACTAGATCATAGGTCGGTAAAACCGTACGCACTAAATCTACTTGGCCTTGAGCAGTCGGTTTCAAATCGCTCAGCTTTTCTCATCTAATCTAGTAGCCGGGCATATTTGTAAATTCAGAAAAAAAATCAAGAATTTTGTACTTGTATCAAGTACAAACGGTGTCAATAGTACGGTAAGTACGAAAATACTTGATTCAAGTACAAAATTCTTATTTCTAGTGCTTTTTTTTCAATCCCAAATTACTTAATATAAGATTGATTCGGGATATATTAAGTACATTTCGAACTATTTTAAAATTTTTTTGATCATACTTTTAGGTTGTAATGGTTTTAAGCTCAACCCGACTTACTCTTAAAATAAGTGTAAATATACTTAATTAAAGTCAAATAAATTCTAAATTCAACACCAATACATTCTGGAAACAAAACAAAAGCTTATATTATAAGTACAATTCTAAAGCCATTCGCAATTTGTTATGCCTAAAAAAATCTTGTTTTAGGACTAAATTTTTTAGGAATCCTTTGCCATAAAAATATGTCATTTTCCTAAACTTAAGCTGCCTTTACGCTTGTCATAATAAAGAGACTCTCTGACGATAGTGTAATAGCAAAGCAAATAACTCTAAATATTTGGAAAATGTTGGCTTTTTTGATATAATTTGACAGGTTTAATTCGATAAGAGATTCTCTTTAGAGAAGTTTGACAACCTACTATTTAGAGATATATGAAAAGTGTAAAGGCAGCTTTAGTATTATTATTTCACATATGGGTAATTATTTCTGAATTGGGCAACTATTTTTTTCAAAGTCTCCAAACATTTGAATTTTTTGTCAGGCTATTAGCAGTTTTCCACAATTTTTAATATCAGAATTTTACCATTGTGGGATGCAAAGATAAAGCGATTGTTGCTTATAGCTAAATAGTTGATGAGTCTAAAAATAAAAAAAAAATTTAGTTTTTCCTTTACTTTGTTATAAAAATATTTGCGATGGTTCAACTGGAGGAAGAAACGGCCGAAAATTAAGAAAAAAATAAAATCGCGGTTTGTGAAAAAAACGGCCATTTTGAGATTTTTAAAAAAAAATTAGGAGTAATCCTTTGAATATTCTTAGTACTCTAAAAAAGGTCTCATGATGGGACAGCCATAACTTTCAGCGAAATTTATTTGCAAAGAATGAAATAAAAATTTTATATTAAACATGCTTTGACACTGAGCATATATAATATTGACTAGCGGGAAATCAACCGTTTTTATATGTTTGAAAAAATTCTGGAAATATCCTTTCAATATTTTAAGTAAGTTTTCAAATTTGCCCGATGGGACGGATGGACATGGAATAAAATTGAACAAACTGAACAATTTAGTGGTGGAGGTGTGGTGTTTTGGTCGCTCCCGTCGTCGTCCTTATGCAATGATTTCGTCGCGTTACATTTCTAACGAATTTTTTTCAGCTTATTACCTAAAAACGACGTTTTAAGGTCTTACATTACCTAAAATTGTAGGTCACCTATTACCTAAACAGCTTATTTATTGACTAAAATGTTGGCTTTCCCTTACCTAAAAAGACGTTTTGAGGCCATAAATTGCCTAAAATTTTATGTCACATATTACCTAAAAATCAAATTTATTGCCTAGAACACTTCAGGTAATAGAGGCCTTAAATTAAGTCCATATATTCCTTGGCTGTCATTTTAGGTAAAATGGACTTAAATTTCTGGTAATTTTCGACAGTTTTAGGTAAAATTTTTTTCTGAGTGTACCCTAACTCCATAACCAAAGTGTTAGAACAGATTCGATTTAAAATAATTCGCATTTTTCAGAGCACATTTTTTGGAGCTAGCATTTTGAGTCTATTTTGTGCTCAATCCAAGATATTTTGTACACACTTTTCTAAAAATTTTTCGGTTTACTGCAACTACAAATAGTTCTTGAATAAAGAACGCAGCTTACTTGGCAATTGCCATCTATTCAATCTTCATGATAATCCACACGCACTAAAACACTTTTTAATATATCGCGATTTTTTGGTCCATTTGATTTACACCTTCTATTTACTCGTCTTCACGTCGATCTAAACTCATATAAGAATATTCCAAGTTTTAAAATTTTTTTAAACCAATTGACCGACACCTCCTATTTACCCGTCTTTAATTGCCAACTATTAAATCTTCATGATAATCTGAACTAATTATAAAATGTTGTGTATTTCCGGATTTTTTGGAAGGCTTGATCTTGACCGGTCAATTTACCCGTCTACATTATAGTCTAACTCATACAACAATTTTGAAAATTTCGAGACTTTTTTGACCGTTAGATCTAACTACTTACGAGTCTACAACTGCCATAAATCAAAAACTAATGATTCCCAAAACTAATAAAATTTAGCAAATTCTCGAAAAATCTAAGCTCAAATGACCATTTTTGGAAATACCGCGATTTTTGGAACGGCTTGGTCTATATATATACACAATTTCTATATTTACCCGTCTACTACAGCCGCCTATTAAATCTTCATAACAATCTTTGGTCATATGAAAAATTTTGCAAAATTTCGCGATTCTTTTAACAGTATTTATCCGTCTACATAGCTATCCATCAAATCTTCATAATAATCTTAGTTCATCAAAAAATTGTCAAATTTAGCAACATTTTGGAGTGTTGGTGTGTCCTCTTATTTACCAACGCCTGCGCTTTCGTAAAAATTCAAATGAAAATTTAGCAAATTTCGCGGTTTTCTTGACCATTGGATTTACACCTTCTATTAATCAACTCATGCATTATCATCTAATCATCAAGCGCTTTGATAAAAACAGTTTAAATAATTTTGCAAATTTCGCGGTTTTTTTTTATATATATAATAAAATAAATGAAAGTTATATAGTCAAGTGTGTGTCGAGTTTCATCCGAATCCAGCCGAATTTCAGTCATTTCATTCATTCCCTTTCATTCCCTTATATTAATTTGACAAATTTCGCGGCATTTGCACCGTTTAAATAAAAGTTATATAGCCTTTGTTCAAGTCCAGGTTATCAACTATCTGAGTGCCAAAATTCATCCGAATCAGTTAAGCCATTTGTGCGTGATTAAGTAACAAACGGGCAAACATACAAACTTTCAAATTTTTTGAATATTAGTAAGATAATTAAAGTGGCCTAAATCGCCCCAAATGGTGAACCTTTCTGAAAGACCAATTAACAAATTATCATTGAAATGGTTGTAGTTCGATACAAAAAACAGTTACTCGCATTACTCACAAACAGGGTCCAGCAGGTCCAACAGCGCCCAGATATAACCGACGCGCGCCCAAATATAAGCGACGCGCGCCAACTACAAAATTCAACAAAAGTGAAAAGTAAAAAAACATTAAACTAAAATCCATTAAATAAATATACAAATAAAATCGGCAAACATAACTCTCTTGCGAGTTCTTGAGAAACAGTGCGTACACACACACCCGCCAGACGAGGGCAAAACAAACACACACAAATACATACATACAAACTTGCATAAATGTGATCACTCCCAGAAACTACAAAACAACGACCAATAAAAAAAGTTTTTAATTTACTAGGACTATATCGTATTCTTCCTACCAAATGCTTTGCTCATAGTCTGAGCTCAACAGGGAGGGCACCAGCCTTTTCCCGGCGAACAAAAACCATATATGAAGACGTCATATTAGAGTTCACGGAGTATCTTCAGCCTGACATAAATAGCCACTCAAGAACCCTTGGTCCAGTTCAATCCAAATTGTCAAAAAGAGACCGGTGGCTGGCGGATGGCGCACAGAGCACATGTCCGATTCACAGCATCTATGACACAGCTACAGGCATCACATGTGCGATCCACAGCATCGACGACATTAGCCACTGACATACAGTCTCGACTTCTGTGTATTCAGTACTGAGTCGCGAGCACTTAGTAGCGAGTACTAAGAACAGGGTAATGAATAACGAGCACTTAGTATCTAGTTTTAAATTTCAAGTACCAAGCATCGTGTTCTTAGTATAGAGTAATTAGTATTGAGTACTGAGTATTGAAGTGCGTGCATTGAGTATAGAGTACTAAGTGTGGAGTACTGAGTAACGAGCACTTAGTACACTCAAAAAACAACTCACCCTAAAGAGTGCCATTTTCGCCCTAATTTTTAGAAAATCGCCCTAAAAAAAGGGCCAAAGGCGACTCGCCTTATTCTTAAGAAAATTTTTCTAAAAAAAAAATAGAAATTGTGATCTAAATTTCAGGGCAATTTAACGATATATCGTGTACTTAGTATTGAGTACTGAGCATCGAGGCTTAGTATCAACTACTTTGTATCGAGTACTGAGTATCCAGTACTTAGTATTGACTAACTTAATATTAAGTACTTAGTATAGTGTTTGTTTCATTAGCGTTTCATAGCGTTTTGTTTATTTCACATTCTTGATGCTGTTTTACCCTATCCCTAGAACCACGTCCTCCTTTATATTATACACCTTTGGGCTAAACAACTATAAACAAATGTTACTACCGTTAATTCCGAACTTAACTAAACTATGACGAGGGTTAACTTCGAGATCTAAGCCAGATTTAAAAACTATTACATTTATTTACAGCAGAGATTAATTGAATTTGTGACTAATTCAAACATTGCGGTAGTCCTGAGTACAGCCCTACCTCACTGATCTGATCATTTTACAGTCACATATTTCGCTCTTTAGATGTTTCGGCAACTCTACTGCCATTGAGTTTGTTATTTAAAATGCCTTTCCAAAGAGTTTCTGGTATAATTTTCCCCATAATAAAAAAGCAGTTGCTAATTTTCATAAGTAAGGTTTCAGAACAGCAAAAATCCCATATTTGCCAAATAACAAATGACTATGTTAAGTGTGGAGTTCGCTAGTGGAAAGTTACAACAATAATAATAGCTTTAATATGTTTTCCACGAAAAATACAAAAAAAAAAAAAACAACAAATGATAAATGTGCCAACATTCATGATGATGGGGCAAACGGTGTTCAAGTCTATTAATAGCACACCAGCCAACATCCATTGACTTTTGTATGAATTTTTTTTATTTTTCGGTTGCTTTGTACCTGTTACACGTGCCGCTCTTTTACCATAATCGGACTTAACCCAAAGCAAATTTACTTTTTCATATTTTGCTGCCCACACTTTTCACATGGGATTGGCATTTAATCGTAAAAAGAAGAAGCGGCATCGATCTTCAAGTGTAATAGTATTTAAGTATTTGCTGATAAGAAAACGAACCGCAATACACTTTACTTAGAGTAGGTCATTGTTGTTCGGATTAAAGCTAGACAACTTCATTGGGAAATTTCCCAAGTCTGACTAAGTAAGATAAAATATTTACAATAATTTTCCATAATTTTTTACGCCCATGCAGTTTGATTTATTGAGTTGGAAAATACACAGGAAAACCAGTTTAAGTCTGCTTTAAATAGTTCCAAATGATAAACAGTTTTTTTTTTTTAATTTGGTTTTTAATTATCTTAAAAAAAAAAAGCAAAAACAACGACACCAACAACAGCATCAATACGAATCGCGCTTCGTTCGTTTGGCTGCTCATAATGATGACAAGCTACCGATAATGATGTTTTGTACTCACATACATACTTACATTCATTTGGTTTTGTATATATACAAATTCAGAGACTGAGAGTCGACATGCTGATAGGTTTGGGAATTTCCAGCTTTTAAGCGACAGCAAAATAAACCACTTGAGGGAGACTGAACAAAACTAAAATGAGAGAAAACACCTGTAAAGCAACAGGCCTCTCCTCAACCGGTTTCACAACGAAAACCAAAGTCCAATATTACCGATTAGCTATAGGAAATGCCAACTTGTGCCATTTTATATATAAATATATATAAATATATACAAAAATGAACTTAAAATATAGTTTAATAAAGCAATATGATTCTTAAAGTCTGCAAGTCTATAACAAGTTATTGTTTGGAATCCCAGTCGGATGGTTTCATGCCCAACTCGATGCCGCAAAAAGGTCCCGTTTTCCGGTTACACTGATAAAAACGTGGCCAATTTTTTATCACTTTGTAAACATTGACGCCGGGACTTTTGGAATCTTTGGTCTGAAATAGTAAAGAAAATTAATTTAAACAGGTTTAGTTATTTCGGTAGATTTGCTGAAAATGTTTTCGATAAGGTTTATTAACATATTCTAACTAGTATTATAGCAAGTTGAAATTCGCCAAATAGCCTAGTATTTTTTTGTGGGAATCTGATTTCCCTTGGAGTGTTCCGTCCCAGACTTAAAGTTTATTGTTTACAAAATTTGGAACTCAAAAAAAAAATTTGGAGATAACAAAGCTCATTTCCGTTGCTATCAAAAATTTTAAAGTGTTGGCATTGAAATCATGACTGAAATTATGTTTAAAGATATTTGAACAGTGCATTGGAACCCCAGGTACCTGCGCTTGAGACTCAAGTAAGAGGCACTTAAAAATAGACTAAGACCAAAAACCCTTAAAGAAGCGACACATATGTTCTCAATGAATTTGAAAAGACCAACCAGCACATAACCATACCGTATTAGATGCGTTGCTTTGGGTTAAACCAAAAAATGTATAACAAGGAGAACTAATGTCAGAATAAAAACCATTCAGCTTTTAGCAAGTTAGGCTAGTTAGTCCCTCGCGTTTATTCATATCTTGAATTTAGCACAGACAGGGCCTACTACTTCATGCACCTTCGCTTCTTTTAAGTACGGACTTCCGCAATGAATTCATAGTTAAATTTCAGTATACTGAAGACAGTACTAAAATTCAGTCATAAATTGGACAACTCCTACTTTTCAGGTCTGACTTAGCACTGATAAATTTAGTTTTGAAGTGTAGAACTTCAAGGTAGTGCTTTATCTACTTCATGTTTTTGTTCTTCTTGTGTTGTTGTATATGTTGTTTTGTATAATGCTTCTATTTTAACGACCTTGATAGTTTTGGAACTAAGCAAGTCTTAGACGGCTTGGAGGTAATATTCTCATGTTCTGACACACAATGGCCGTGTTCAGCAGAACAACTTGCTCCCTGATCAAGTATAAATTTGCAATAATCTTCCTACTGAATTCGTGTGAAGCGGCATCATAATTGCCAATTTGAGGTATCATGATACAGGAGCATGTATCAAAGAAATAGTACGCTACTTTAAAGTGATACTGCTCCCTCCAACAGCAGACACTATTCGATGCATAATTTTTTTCTGATACCTGCTCAGGGATCAATTATTCTGCTGAACACGCCCAATGTTACAAAATAGTTTGATTGCCTCTAAGCCCGTTCCAAGAAACTCTAGAAGATTTTATGAACATTTGTATAGACGTGCAAACTCAACATGTATGACCTAAAGCCGGCAAAAATTTTGAGTTTTTTTTTTTGTACGTTTGCTTCTTCATTCTTTCTCATTTCTGTCTCTTTATGTCTTTTTTCTATCTTTCTGGTTTTTCCATTAAAAATGGGAAAAGGGGATCATGAAGTTGTGCAAATGTATGACCCTATAAAGTATATATATTCTTGATCAGCATCAACAGCCGAGTCGATATAGCCATGTCCGTCTGTCTGTCTGTCTGTCTGTCTGTCTGTCTGTCTGTCTGTATGAACGCGTCGATCTCAGAGACCATAAGAGATAGAAACACAAATTTTGGCACGCACATAGGTGTATACCGTACCTAGATCAAGTTTCTTTCAGATTTTGAAAATATCGCCCCCTCCCCCCTTTAAGCCGCAAAAAACTGTCACAGCCACAATTTTAAAGTTAGAACCTAGGCCTTATATCTTACTACTCTCCAAAGGAAAATAAGATAAGAGCAAAAATACCAATTTAGCTTATAGGAGCGGGGTGGGGGAGGCGGCCACTTCATGGAGGCAGCGCGTGAGCGCGCGAGTGTGTTTGTGTGCGCCCGTATGTGTGTATGCGTTTGTGTATGTGAGTGTGTTTGCATGTGCGTCTCAATTGAACAGGGTATTTTGTAGTCGGGAAACTCGACTACAGCGCTCTTACTTGTTTACATTGGGTTCTTCAACATGTATAGAATATACACCTTAAATGAGCACGGATGTAAGTTTGAATTTGTACTGACTCACTCTTGCGAGCGATCTTGCTTTTATTTAGAATTTCTACCTTAATATCTAGTTTTATCTTAGGATGTGAGTGTTGTCACATCCGTGTATGTACATATAAGAATGCGTTCGTGAAAGGAATACACATTGCCTCACATAATGCATTTCAAGCGGCTCCCACGACTGCTCCTTTTCAATTGGTGTGACTGATCCTTGCCAGCAACCCTAATTAACAGCAACGGTCAAGTCTCATATTCAAGTTTGAACTAACGTATATTAACTTTTTTTTATCATTTGTTTTCCACTTATCCCCATTTTGATACTCTGTACCGGAGGTGCACAGAATATAATATTCAGGGCTGCAAGCCCTATAATTTTTTTCGGAGCTCCGAGTAGGGGGTTCAAACCAAAATTAACCAATGATTAATGCTCGAAATTTTAAGGCTCCAGGTTATCAGGTTAAGGTTTTTTAATTCAAACCTTTGTTCGGCTTACATTTTACACAATTTCAACAGGAAATCAATCAATTTGTTAAAGATACAAAATAATAGAACGGATTTCTTTACATTTGGAAAAGCTTTATTAACCTAGACTTGCGTGGAGGCTGATTTAGAAAATCCGAAAGGCTGCACATTATTGTCTAGCTTCAACATTAATCGTCGCCTTCAGAAATCTATCATCTCCCATGTCATAATAAATCTATGTAAAATGTAAAATTTGCTCAAACACAGCACCTCCAAAGGAGGGCCAGGGCCAAGCTTCTCTCAATCAAGAGAAAGGGACCTGCAGTTTAACGCCGAATCCGAATGGCAATAGTTAGAGAATTTTTGCTTTTTCATGGCTAGTTACTTCACAGCTGGCGCCAGTAGCTGGTGAAGAAGGTGACCGGGTGAGTAAAAGCTTTTTTCTAAAGAAAGAAAAAACTTTTTTCTATTATATGGTCCGAGGCGGGATCGAACCCACCAACCTTCCGCACCAGCAGCCACACATACTACTGGTACGCCACACCCGGCATAAAGTTTTGTAGCCTTTGAAGAATATTGCTTTTGAGAATCATTTGGTAAACTTGAATCCAGAATCTAAAATCTTCGCACTAAAGACTGTCGCTCTATATCGACCAGATAACAAAATAATCGCTTTTCAATGCTTCAAATATTTTAGGGAATAGTTATTGTTAAATCGAACCGATAACTTCAGTTCAGAGCAGGGTCTGGTTCAAATGTTTTGTATTTGAGAATTTTTGAATTTAATTGCAACATAATGTACAAATCTATTAATGAGCCTGAAATTTTTTCCTCTTCCTGATAGCCAGTGCCGCTCTTATTCCACTTTAGGACGCTTAGATGCATTGCTGTTAGAGCATATTACAGTCCGCATTGCCAGCACGTCGGGAGCTCATATATTTAGCATGAGTTTCCCCGTCCAGGTAGAAGCATTTCACTGCCTCGTCCTTAAGCATCAGATCGCGCCATTTAAGCAGCGTGCCAAAACGTTTCGAATCCAGTTCCATGCCCTCGCCTAGCGTAAATTTCATGGCCGCAAAACGCTCACACTAGGGCCAAATCATATAGTCCAGCATACCAGGTTTGCTGCCACCAAAGAAATCTGTGCCACGTTGCTTTAGCTCCACCTCGTAAATGTCCAAGCCGGCATACAAGTCAGCGTCACCCACCTGGGCGGGATTATCGTGCAGCAAGAGCTTATAAATGGCATTGATGAATTGGCCAAAACGTTCGACAAGTATTCTATCCTGGGCCTTCTTCAACTGATCCTTCGGATAGAGTGGCACCTCTGGGTACTTCTCTTCCAGATAATCGCATATGATGAGTGATTCTATCAAAACAGTTGAACCTCCCGCAGCTTCATCCTTGGTCAGTTCCAAGGCGGGCACCTTGGCGGTAGAAATAATCTGCTTAAACCATTCGGGCTTATCACGCAGGTTTATGTAAATGGAATGATAGGGTATATGTTTGGCATCCAGGTGGATACGATGTGCATAGGGACAAAAACGCATGGAAAACAAACGCAAGACGCCGTCATCCGGAAAAATGGGCTTGACGGAACCAATAGTTAAATGTTGAGTGTAACACTTGGTTCGGTTCGCTGTAAAGAATAAGTCGGAATCGGTTTGCAGCTCAGATATTATAAAGTTTAGGGGGAAACATCTCAGACCCCATAAAGCAATATATATTAGGGCGTGTCGATTTTTTTTTCGCGAAAAGCGTCCACCAGAATCCGAATCTACGAAGAAGTCTAAGAAAATTTCACCAAGAAACTATGTGTCCATTCATAGCTTCCGCTGGCAAGCATAAAGATTTCAGGTTGAAGTATTTTATGCTATTTTGAGGTATTTAAAAAAAAAACTGACTTTCCAATAACAGCTAGTGGGGCTTTGAAGAAGTTACTTGAGACCTGTGAGCAACTTCCGATAAGCACCAAGTTCTAATACATCTTCAAATTAAAACAAACATTTTGTTGTAGGCTATACCTCTCTTTGAACCCATTTCATTCGGGAATATGCCTCCACCCATGGATAATAAAGATGACGACTGGCGTTTTATATCTCTATTGAATAGCCAAAGCTGTATCGGAAGGTTTGTGTCCAGAAGATCTTGCTAGCATGAAACCGGGACAAACTGTTTATACTTCTTTACAGCTTTGGCTATTCGATACACACAGAAAAATCTTAGGTTAAATTTAACCGATATTTTGGGTTAGAAATGCGCCAACCCAAAAAGTCGGTAAAATTCACAAAATTTGACAGTAACTATCACGTAAACCTTTACGTAAAGAGAACTATTGCAATAGTAAATCAAACTGAAAATATCGTTTAGAAATGCGCCAACCCACAAAATTAGTAATATAAACCGATGCGCACAGTAAGTTAATTTTCTTACTGTGTGTACAGTAATTTTACTATAAAAATAGTAATTTAACAGCTGTTACTCAACTGAAGAAAAGTAGGGTTGGATACTGTTTTCGCTGTCACAAGTTGCCAATCTACTTGAGCTCATCATCATCCCAGACCAGAAGAGGCAACCTTAATACCCCCACCCACCGATTTTGGTTCTGAAACAATTGTTTGAATTTAATACATTTTTATTTTATTTGAAAAATTTTTACTACTTGGTGGGGGGGGGATTCGAACTCTGGGCCCTTGGACTGAACACGATTGGACGGACGTCTTTACCAGTTACGCTACGGCGCGCGTTAATAGAAACGCGTCTAACATATTACTTGTATTGAATCTGCCTAACCACATGCATGAAAAATTTCTTAAATGTCGCATAAATGAGACCACTAGTAATTCTCGAGTTCAAATTCAGTGAAAGTACAATATAAATATAAGGGCCAAACTGAAATTTTCTCAATCAATAATTTTCGCGGTTAGATTTACTGTCGGTAGAGTTAATCCGTGAAGCAACAAAATTCATTTAAAAAGTTATACTATTTGTGCGGTAAGATTTACTTGTGGGTACAGTTAATTGCTGCAAAAACAAAGTATGAGATGAAAAAATCACGTCAGAGTAACTATTTCTATGGTAAAGTTACTGTAGTAGCAGGAACTTATTAAAACAACACAAAATATGTGAAAAAATATTTGTGGTTGAATTTACTCAGCGTACAGTTGTTAAATGCAACAACAAAATACGAGTTAAAATAAATACGTGAACTTTACAATTTCTTCTGTACATTTTACTGTTAGCACAGTTACCAAGCAACAACAAAACGACATGCATAAAAAATTTCGAAGAAAGTTACTGTCAGCGTAGTTAATTGTACCCACCAGATTTTTTTGTGTGTAGAGATATAAAACGTGGAGGCATATTCCCGAATGAAATGGGTTCAAGGTATACCCTACAACAAAATGTTTGTTTTAATTTGAAGATGTTGTATTAGAACTTAGTGCTTACCGGAAGTAGTTCACAGGTCTCAAGTAACTTCGTCAAAGTCCCACCAACTGTACGTGGAAAATGTGTTATTTGGTTTTTAATACCTCAAAATACCTTAAAATGTATATCTTAGCAAATAATACAGGGTATTTGGGAGTCGGGGCTCTTGACTATAGCTTCCTTAGTTGTTTTTAAACTCTATACCAAAGGTACACAGAGTACATTAAGTTTGTGCAAAAGTATGTAACAGGGAGAAGGAATTCTTTTTCGACCCTATAAAGTACATATATTTTTGATCAGCATCAACAGTCAGGACTATATACACACCTGATCATATTAATAGGTACACGCCGAAATTTTTTAATTATAGATGGTTTTTTTCGTACTTTTAGTGTTGACAACTTTTTAATTTTTGGTTTTTTGTTGTTGTCAATGTCTGGCCACACTGTGACAAAGAATTGAAAGAGGGGCTGCCCCGTATATCAAAGCTTTTATATAAATTGCGAGTCCACCACACATTTCGCCTGATCATAATAATAGGTACAGTCTCCGTTTCTCACAAGTATCAAGTGAATAATTTTGTAATCAGTGATCTTTTGGTAACTAAAGGTAAATTAGGTATAGATCCTGTCAATACAGAGAATTAAATCATAATTTTTTTAGAAAAAATGGGTCGAAATTCTCATTTTACTAAAGAAGAAGCTCGATTGGTTCTTAGTCTGAGAAACGAATGAACAGGTCTCATAATTTTGTTAAAAATGCATTAGACAGAAAACCAAGACAGGAAACCCGTGGAAGGCCACAAAAAACAACAGAAACCCTTGACCACTACATAGTAACTTTGAGCAAAAAGGACCCTTAATGGAAAGGAATTCCATCCAGGTGGCAATATAATGGTATGGGGTTGCTTCTCCTGGTACGGCGTAAGTCCAATTTATCAGACTACGAACAAAATGAATGCTGAAGAGTACAAATCCATATTGGAAACAGTTATGGTACCGTATGCAGAGAAAAATATGCTATTACGTTGGGTATTTCAGCAAGAAAATGATCCTAAACACACATCAAGGCTGTTATCTTAATTTTTCGAGGACCAAAAAGTTGACGTTCTGAAGTGGCCAAGCCAATCCCCCGACCTTAACCCCATTAAAAACTTGTGGGGAAACTTAAAAAAGAAATTGGCAAAGCATTCATTTTCAAATAAACAAAAATAATGGGAAGGTGCCCAAAAACTGTGGTATGAGACACCAGTAGAGACCTGCCAGGCTCTTATTAAAAGTATGCCAAAAAGAATAGCAGTAGTGGCCAAAAATAGAGGTGGATACACTGGATACTAAATTAGGAAATACTAATTTACCTAAAAAAAGAACACAAAATGGAAATAAAAATTTTTTTTCTTACCAACACATGAAGTGTTCCTATTATTATGATCACACTGAAAACGTATCTGAAACACAAAATGATATCTTTTATGTTATATTATTATTCTATGTTACAATTAAGTTTATTTTATTAAAAACAAATAGTTTAAGAACCAATGAGAACAAATTTTATGTTTGAAACAATGAATAAAACTGTTTTATGTTACCTTAAAGTCAGAGTTGATGTGTGTACCTATTAATATGATCAGATGTGTAGCTCTATGCGGGTAGATCAAGTTTATTTTTAATTTTTGCTATGCCCCTTCCCGCCCCCGATATTTGGAAAAAACGTCATATCACCCACAGTTTTGAAGATAGATGATTCTAATCAATATTATTTATCGATTTGCTGAAGGAATAATAAAGATCGGATGAACGATACTCAAGTTATGAGCAAAAAACGGCCAGTTAACACCCCCACACTCCACCACATCATTACATTCAACAAAGCGAAAGAAACTTAGAGAAGAGCGTATAACAAAAATATTGCTCGATAAGCGCGTGACTCCTTGGATGTATTTTAATATTATAGTGGTGAGCAAATGCGAGCGGCGGCCTGAAGTGATACAGAATATATTATAGTTTGTCTGAGTACTAAGCTTTAACTTGTTCTTACATTTTTCCAATTGACAACATTTGCTTTTATATTCTCGCATTTCTGTATTCTCTTTTTAATTATAATACTTCAATCTTTAATATTTCTTATAGTTACTTCTTTTTCCCCTTTGTGTTCTGTTTCTAACCATTTCCACTATCTTTTCTGGTTGCTATGCAGTTTTATACCTTGCTCTTTTTATTTCCCTTTTCCTTACCTCTCTACGTTTGCACTTTGTTGTCTTTCTCCTTTTGCTTCATTTTTCTTTTCACTTATCGAGATATTCTTAATTTATATTGGCTTGGCTAGATAACTACATTTTACTTCAAAGCTATGGCTGCTCAAAATAACTGCCGCCTTTTTTCAGTTTTTGTTTTATAGCACCAACTCCTACACATTCCATTTTAGAAAATCCATTATAGCTTATAGCCCCCTTCCGGCTCAACCTGATAACGAGTGTTTTCCCCCCAACCTTACCTGATTTTGAGCCACCAGCTTGTAATCCACAGCCAATTTCTTGCTGGCCACCGCATGAGACAATAGATAGTTAACTCCTTCTATTTGCTTTTCACTGGGAATATATCGGCCATAGTCACCCATAAAGGTAACCGACAGCGACTGGTTGGCATAAGAGTTGGCAATATCCCAACCGCGACCCACATAGACGTTGCCATCACTCGATACCTAAAAGCCAAAAAGTTGACAATGGTAATTCAAACGTGAAGGGAACATTAATTGCTATAATAAAAACTCACATAAAAGTTGGACGGTATATCGAGCAGGTGCTTCTCCGCAATGGACGAGTCTTGTATGGTGCGCATTTTAATTGAACATCTGTAGACATTGTTACAGGGTACTGACTGGACGCCAATGTGTGTAATCAGAACATATGGTATGGGATGATTGAGGGGTAAGGTAACTGGTCGATCTAAAGGTGTGGAACCCCATTGCTCACGGTTGATGATCAGATGACCATTTCCTAGATTCGGAACTGCAGAATTTATGAATTGGCCTTCTCAAAAGGTTACTTAAAAAGGTAGCTCCAAAGATTTTACAATACCTGGGAGCGTTTTGATCGCATCTAGATATTGCTTGTTCTTTGGTAGCATACACACACACTACTTACACGTTAAATGATCATAGTTGTTGCCAAAATAAATGGATTTGTTGGGTAGCTCAGCTCGTGGACGATTCAATTCTATATAGAGTATAATCAGACCGGTGATGAGGACTAGTAGGATAAGAGCGATAAGCAGGATGGTGTTACGAGTCAAACGTTTGGAGGGTGTATGGTTGGTACTGTGACTTAAGTTGGCACGGCTGCTATTGACACCTGTAAGAAAATATTTCAATAGATAGAGATAAGAGAGAGAGAAAAGAGAGGGAGAGAGATTGCGAGAGAACACCATACTTGATGAATCTCTGGAGGGGGCTAGTTGTGGTTCCGGTGTGCGCCTTCTACGCGCCGTTCGCTCTGAATGCACTTTCAGTAGCAACTTCATGGCAAGCTGGCTTCCGTACACAAATTTCGCTTATCAAAATAAATTGCTAAGTCTTTGCAAACAACATTTTTATTACTCCAATAATTTTATGACTAATTCTTTAATTGAATCATGGGCTAATTGTGGCACAAAATTATCACAAAATTAGAGTTACTCAAGTGGCAAGTCTGTGGGAGAAGCTTTGACCGCACCTGAACTCGTCACAGAAACAACTAAACTGCTAGGCAATGCCGAGCGGCTGTCGATGGTCGTCGTCGCTGTCGTTGTCGCGTCGCCCTCACTTGTCTTACCCTTCCCCATTGACATGTTTGGTTATGACTTTTTGGCTGCGTCATCAACAGGCTTTTGCCGGGCTTTCTTATTGTGGTTGTTGGGGAAATTTTGCCATATCACATTTTACACATTTACGATTATGCACTCTTGGTTTTTGTTATTGTTTCTCACCATTTCCGTCTCTCTTTGAAGGTTTTTTGTTTGTTTGTCTTTTGTATTTAATTGCGAAGCGCTCGCGTCTTTGGAGACTACGTGACGTATACGTAATATGCTACACACTTTGCATTTGTAATGCGACCAGAGTACCATGATATAAATATATCTTATAGATTTATATACCAGCTCAATAAAAGGCTTTGCTCGGGTCCCTATTTCTTTCTTTTATCAAATTCTAGGGAATTCCTGATAACGTTTTTAAATTTTAAGTTAGTTGAAACTGTTTCAGTTAAAATTTAAAAATTTTTTGAAATTGTTTTAAACCGCTTCGGAGTCGAACAAAAACTGCAACTTGTAGCTAATATCATTTTCAAGAATCATTTAGTTTTGTATCACTTTTTAATCGCTTCAAAAAAAAGTCGTATCCGGTTCTAAATCGGTAGAATATTTAACATTTGATGAATCTACTCTACAAATTTTTGAAAAATGGGTCTTAACCTGTTCAATCTGTTCCCGAAGACTCATATCATCCTACACTTCTAATTGATATGGAAGTGCCTAAGCCCGCCCACTGCTTTATTGACGTCCCCACCTCACCTCGCATTCTGCTTTCAGAAAGCCGACTTATCTGTTCTAAATCTTTCACTCTCTCAGTACGACTGGTCCTTTCTTAACCATTTTAGGGACGTAGACGGTGCTTCTTGTGCTTTTATGACGCTCTCTTTGGAATTTGTAATATGTGCGTTCCTCGCGCTAATCCTCCTACTTCTTCTCGCTCTCCTTAATGGTTCACTCGGCAATTGACTAGCCTAAAAAAGACTGACTTTGCCAAATATGAGGTGGCTCGTTCTGAATTTGAACAGCATAATGAGGAATGTCATAGCAATTACCTACTCAGGTGTAAGTAGGACTTTCACAATGACCCCAAAAAGTTCTATGATTTTGTCCGCTCTAAACGTAACTCCTCACAATTCCCCCCTTCACTTCATTTCAATAATGTCAATGCTGAGAATGATTGTGACATAGCCAGCCTGTTTGCCTCTTTTTTCCAGCTCTGCTATGCTCGTCCGGATACAAACTACGATGTTTTTCCAATTTACCCTTACCATATTAGTCGCTCTAACTGCATTCACCCTCCTACAATGGATCATAGTTGTATTCTATCTAATTTAAAGGCATTTAAGCCGTCATTTTCATTGTACCTAGCTGCGTCCTTAAATATTGCGCTGATTAGCTTTGCGATCCCCTTCTAAATCTGTTTAATCTATCCCTTGAGCTTGGTGATTTCCCCCAATTCATAAAAATGGGTCCAGATCCGATATAGCCAATTACAGAGGAATCTGTAAGCTTTCTGCAATTCCTAAACTATTCGAGCATATAATTACTTCCCAATTACAACATTTTGCACCAACCCATCCTAAGTCCATCCCAGCACGGATTTATACGACGACGCTCGGTTTCCACTAACCTACTCGAATTTTCTTCAATAGTAAATCAAGGATTTCTTCATCGTAAACAAATTGATGTCGTCTACACGGATTTTTGGCAAAGCCTTTGACTCAGTGAATCATAATTTACTTCTACATAAATTATGTTTAGTAGGTCTTCCATTCAACTTTCTCCGCTGGGTTAGATCATACCTTTCCAATCGGTTTCAACGTGTGCGTTTTAAGTCTGCTGTATCCGATATCGTTCACGTCACTTCTGGAGTTCCACAGGGCAGTCATCTGGGTCCATTGTTATTCAACCTATCCTTTCCTATTCAACTGCCCTTATGTACGCTGATGATCTCAAGTTTTGCGCGTCATTTGACAATCCAGTTTCTCCACTTCTACTACAAAGTGATTTAAATGCTCTGAGTACTTGGTGCCGCCTGAATTGTCTTCCCCTTAATATTGCAAAGTGCAATGTTATGACTTTTTACAGAACTAAGCCGTATCTCTACGAATACATCATTAATGGTGAACCGCTAGTTTGCATATACAAGGTCAATGATTTGGGTATATTTTTCGAACCCAATCTGAGCTTTAATAGTCATATTTATGTGATTTGCAACAAGGCGAAAAGCGTCCTTGGATTTATCAAGAGACAAACTCAAACTCCTTTACTCCTCACTGGTGCGACCCAATCTGGAATATGGTTTATGCCTCTAGTCACCCCATTACCTGACTTACCAGTATCAAATTGAATCAGTTCAGAAACAGTTTCTGATTTTTGCCCTTCGTGGCCTTAACTGGGACACCACCATCCATCTACCCCCCTATGAACAGAGATTGCGTCTAATTGACCTCCCGTCACTTAAATCCCAAAGAATATGTCATTCTCTTATTTTCATTCACAAGCTTTTGGCTGGCGAGATTGACTCCATTGATCTTTTATCTGTTATTAATTTGTCAGTGCCACTTAGAGCATCTCGAGACTACACACCTATCTACTATGCTCATCAAGACCCCTTCCGTTGCCTGTGCCTTGCTTACAACGAGTACCATCATCTACATATTTTCTATAGATGGCTCTATTATAGACGTTAAGAACTACTTATTGTCATTCCTCAACTAAAACATTCATTCCACGGCTAGTGCGCACTCTGACAACTTATGCTGTGAGTTGGACCATAGCTGGCATTGGCCAATAAATTAGTCCCACCGGATCAGAGTTTGCTATTAGCTGGATTTTAATTGGATTAATTTTTAAATTAGTGTTTAACTGAACATTATTAAACTTACCTATGAATAAATAAACGAGAAGACCAAGCTAACTTCGTCTGTGCCGAAGTTTTTATACCCTTGCAAATGCATATGTCACAGTTTAAGAACGCTTACATAAAAATCAAACATTTTTCTAACCAAAACCCATTTTCCGACAGATAAACATCTGATTTCGACCAAATTTCGCGAATCTTTTTGAAAACAAATCAAATTAACATTCGCCGAGTTTTAGAACGATATAATTGAAAACAAAAAAGTTTTTCTCTCTAAGACTCAATTTCCGCCCGATCGGCCCTATGGCAGCCTTAAGATATAGTCATCCGATTTCGACCCAATTTTGCGAATCTATTTGAAAGCAATATAAAATCAGTCAATCAGCTGAGTTTAAGGACGCTAACATAAAAAACAAAAAAAAATTTCTTACTAAGAATCATTTTCCGACCGATCGGTCCATATGGCAACCATGAAGATATGGTCACCCGATGTCGATCAACTTTTTCAAATTAGTTTGAAAGCGTTTAATATTAATAATCACCGACCTTAAGAACGATTTACTTGAAAACAAAAAAGTTTTTTTTCACTAAGACCCATTTTCCGACTGATCGGTCCTATGGCAGCTATAAGATATAGTCATCCGATTTTGACCAAAATTTTGCAAATCTGTTTGAAAGCATATAATATTAATAATGACCGAATTTAAGGGAACGCTAACATTGAAAACAAAAAAGTTTTTCTCACTAAGACCCATTTTTCGACCGATAGTTCCTATGGCAGCTATAAGATATAGTCATCCGATCCGGTCGGTTCCGACATATTAGCAGCGTGCAGTAAAAAGAAGACTGTGCGCAAAATTTCAACTCGATAGCTTTAAAACTGAGAGACTAGTTTGCGTAGAAACAGACAGACAGACGGACGGACAGACGGACAGACAGGCAGACAGACGTACAAAGCTCAATAGACTCAGCTCGTCGCCCTGATCAAGAATATTTATAGTTTATGGGGTCGGAAATGAATATTTCTATGCGTTGCAAACTTCTGGGCAAAGTTATAATACAATTTGCAAGGGTATAAAAAAATATCTTAACCGCCTACAATCCAAATAAAAACCACTTTTCAACCGGTTCAAACAGCTTCAGAATACTTAACATTTGATGAACCTACTCTCCAAATTCTGAAAAATGTGTTTGAACCGCTTTCATATCTGTATAAATAACTTTTGAGCCGGTTCAAACAGTTTCGGAGCTGGTTTTAAATTGGTAAAATATTTAACAATATTTATGACAAATGGCTCTGAACCGCTCCAGTCGGTTCCGACTGCGAATGGCAATTTGCAAACCTACACACCAAGTTCCAAGTTCATAGCTTAAATAATATTAAACATATTGCTGTGAACCTTTTTTGAACCGATTCAAATTGTTGCCCAAGGTTATGAGCCGGAAAAATATTCACCATATAACCAAACTAAAAATCAAATTTAAAGTTTATGGCAAAACATACAAACAAAAGAGCATCACATTTGCTTTTTAATGGTTTGGAGCCGCTTTTGAACCGGTTCAGAATCAAGCGTGCATCAGTACTGGGAGAGAGAGCGCATTCGTAGTCTGTCGTTGTCAGATGTGAACGTTTCGAGTATGAAGAAGTAATCGATTGTATCAGTCTTCGAAGTCCCGAGTTCAAGTAAGTAAAAAAAAAAAAAAAATAAAACTAACTTTGGCTCGACCGAAGTTAATATACCTTTGTAGCTTGCATAATTTATATAAATTAAGCTTTTTAATGATTTTCGTCGAACATTCTTAGCTGAGTTATTTCCCAAACTCAGCAACAGATGGTTTTTTATATGGCAGCTTTACGATATATTCATCCAATTTTTACCGAATTCACCAAAACTGTGTGGGAACCGATAATATTCATAACTGGAAACTAAAAAGACGCTACCATGGAAAACAAAAAAGTTTTTCTCACTAGAACTACTTTTTCAACCTATCGTTTCTATGACAGCTATATGCTATAGTCATCCGATTTGGATTAAACTTGGCAGAATTGTGTGGTAGCATATAACATTGAACAATACCAAGTTTGGAAGCGATAGCATTGAAAACAAACGAGTTTTTCCTACTAAGACTTTTTTTTCAGAACTATCTTTTGTACGACAGCTATAATATATAGCTGTCCCTTTTTTTAAGACTTGGTGGAATCAAGTGAATGCATAGAAAACTTAAAAAATGCGAGGTTTGGCGACGGTCGCGTTGAAGACAAAAAAGTTTTTTCTACTAAAATTACTTTTTCGACCGATAGTTCCTATGGCAGCTATTTGCTATAGTCATCCTATCCGGCCGGTTCCGACAAATGTGCAGCGTCTTTGTACCAAAAGACTACGTGCAAATTTTGGTTAAGATAGCTTTTAAACTGACGGATGAGATCGCATAGAAATAGACGGACAGGCGGACGGACATAGCTATATCAACTCAGCTCCTCATGCTGATCAAGAATATATATTAGGGCGGGTCAATTTTTTTATGCGATAAGCGTATAGCAGATTCGGAATCTGCGATGAATTCTAAGAAAATTTCACGAAGAAACCCCATGTCTAAAATGAATTCCTAGCCCCCGCTGCGAGCATAAAAATTTAAGGTTGCAGTATATTTTGGTATATTTAGGTTTGTACGGTTTTTTAAAAAAAATAATACATTTTGTAAAGATATTATATTTTATTCTGATTCATTTTTTTATAATATAATTTATAAATATTTTTGTTTTTAAATTTACCAACAAATTTTTTTTAATAAATTTTTTTTAATAATAATAACGAAAACACGCCATACATTGATGAAGTGATCTATAACTGAAGATCTATAACTTTTTGGCAATAAAAGATATAGGTTTGCAATTTGAAATATATATTCAATATAATTTGGAAATTTAAGGTATTCAAAAAAAAGTGGGCGTGGCACGAAAGGGCGCGTAAAATACATTAGATGCCGTTTTTCTTTATATCTAAAAATTTACCAATTTAATGAAAACAATGTTAAGTCACAATACAAAACGCTTATGTAATTGTTTAATTTTCACTAATATCATACATTTATTCAACTTAGACTTTTGGTTTCCACTTCATCAGTGTATGGCATGTTTTCGTTATTTTTATTAAAAAAAAATTTATTAAAAAACAATTTGTTGGTTAATTTAAAAACAAAAATATTTATAAATTAGATTATAAAAAAATGAATCAGAATAAAATATAATATCTTTACAATATGAAATATTAAAAAAAAAAAAACCGTACAAACCTCAATATACCAAAATATACTGCAACCTTAAATTTTCATGCTTCGCAGCGGGGGCTAGGAATTCATTTTAGACATGGGGTTTTTTCGCGAAATTTTCTTAGAATTCATCGCAGATTCCGAATCTGCTATACGCTTAACAGGTTTTTTTAGCTCCATACAAATTGACCCGCCCTAATATACCACATAAAGTAGGTCGGAGATGCTTTCTTCTATGCGTTACAATCATCTGGAAAATTTTAATATACCCTCTGCAAGGGTATAAAAAAGTGGGTGGTAGCTGATGGTGAGTGGGGACCAACATCACTCGTCGGTGGTGTCTCTCCCTCCTTCCTCCCATCCCCCTTTTACTAAGACTTGAACTCAAGACCTCGAAGACTGAAACAAACACAGACGACGCCGACTTAGCCCACTCGACTATCATCCATAGTTAAGAATATACGCAGTTGGTATTTAGCCTAGCAGCAAGCAACGGTCGAGTGGACGTCTTGATCTCTTAGAAAACGTGGTGGCCGTGGATTAAGTCCCTCCGTAGGAGTATAGTTTTTCATTTTATTTAAAGTTTTTGTTTTGTTTTTAAATTAGGTTTTTTTAACATTGTCTTTGTTTTATACAATCCTTTAATCGATTACTTCTTCACACTCGAAATGTGCAAATGAATTAACGGTCGACCGCTTACATCTAAAAACGACAGACTGCACATGCGTTGTCTCTATCTGTGAGAGCGTGTTCAACGCTGTTTTTTCAAAGAAAAATTTACATATAAGCACAATTTTCTGCGTCGACAACTTTTCACTCAATTATTTGTCAGCTGTTCGCTGTCATTTTGGCTGTCTGAGTTATTTTTTGACTCTCTCCGTCTCCCTCTAACCACCTAGTTTTCCTATGTCGACAATTATTTTGAGTGAAGTATCTTGTCACAATGAAGTATCTCTTTGTCACAATGCCTATAAAAACCAAATTGCGATACGAATTTAGCTCGATTCCAAGAGCGAAATTCTTGAAAATTCAAGAACCTATAGATTATTTTTCAAGAGCGTTCATACTCGAACTATTAGTCCTAGTTTTTTCTTTTTTTTACCTATATATTCTCAACCTAAGCATCTTTCAAGTTCATGGCTTAAATCATTTAAACTGGTTCATATAGGTTCGGAACCTGTTTCAAGAAGGTAAATTTCAAGTTTTAAACTGAACCACTTTTGAACTGCTTTAAATCATCTTCCGCACCTCCTCCATTCACAGATTCGACAAAAGGCCCTATGATTTTCTTTACCTTGTAAAGTTGAGACACCTATACGAAACATACAAACAAACATTCACTTGAGAATAAATGTCAGTATTAATTGCACAAACATACATACAATAATACATATACCCGATAAGTGCTTTGTATATATGCTTAGAGCACCAGTACCAGGAATTTCCCACCCCCGCCTACAATAACTTACCTGCTGCTGTCTGCATGGCATGAGACTCCATGCTGGCATCCATATAATATATTGAAACTGGTCCCTGATATTGGGTCATGGGTCCTATAACCACATCTGTAGAATTGGACAAATTGATGACACTTGATGGCTGTATGGCCGGATTGGTGAATACATTCTGTGGCACGGTTGAGGTGCCTGAGTTCGATGTAAGATGATGAAGCCTTTGACCTGGACTTAGCCGTTCCCATGCCTGACCCCTTAACGACAATATCGCTGATGCGGTCGTGTCATTATTATTCGATGTATTTGTACTTTCTTCGTGCATGACGTTGGGATTTAACTTCCGTTCGGAGTGGCAACTGAACGCTGACTGCTTTAGGCATTGCATTCTCCGGTTGGCCATAGAAGTTGATGTATGATCTCTCCATTTTCTTTAGCGTCATTCTCTCACTGTCTCTCTCTCTCATTCTTGGCGTCTCTTAAAGTTTGTTCTGATCGTAAATTATTTGTTTTCGGATAAATTGTGGGCCTTTTGACGATCAATTGTGTGTATTTAGTTTTTTTTTGATGTTTTAATTGCAGGACTGTAACAATTTAGTTGCAGTTAGAATACGATAAACCTAACTGTAAGTTTTGTGATAATTAGTGAATTATTTATTATATAGTCATGTGCTCTATGTAACCGCAAAGTAAATGGGTTATGTAAGTGCACTTAAAAGCAATATTTGCATTAGCTAGACTAAACTTATCACTCGAAACTATAACAAAGCATATTTGAAGGCAGTATTAATTTATTTTGCTAAAGTAACTAGCTTACTAACTGGCGTTGCTCGGGTTCGGAAAAAAACGCAATACAATTCATCATAAGTTTTTTAGAGGGAAACGGTTTTTTACGGACATTCGACTGGTGGACTAAAACTAGAAAAATTACAGCCAGATTCTTTTGGGTACTTTGCATTTTGTATTTGCAAAGTCAACCGCTTTTACCATTTGCCATAGCAACAGGTGGGTTGTGTGTTTGTGGAGTGGGAGTGACTTGACAGTGACTTAAAAGTGAGTTGACAGTGTCTTGACAGTGACTTGAAAGTGAGTTGACAGTGACTTGACAGTGACTCGACAGTGACTTGACAGTGTCTTGACAGTGACTTGACAGTGATTTGACTGTGACTTGACAGTGAATTGACAGTGACTTGACAGTGACTTGACTGTGACTATGACAGTGACTTGACAGTGACTTGACAGTTAAATTTACAATCGTCGTAAAGGGCTTCCCGTTACGAGCGAACACCCACATTTTATTACCAATTTTGTCTAACAAACTATCCATAAAACCTTCAAAACAAATTAGAATATTTGTTTATGCTTCTCGAAACCAATAACAATAATTTATAACTATTTATAATTACAAACTTGGACTGTATCGAACTCCAAGCTAGACATCCAATTACAAGTTTATTATCTTTAGTTCAGTTAAGTAAAGAGTCTGTACTAAAATCAGCCATGAAAAGTATAGTTGCCATATGAAACGGGCAAATATAATTATAGTTCTGTTAATTCAAAATTTTTAAAACAAATATTTAGTTGCACACTTCAGATTCACATAATTCCAAACAGTGAATGAAATCGCAGGTTTAATTAAATGTATTTAATAACATCAAGCCCATCTAACACAATTGTTTTGTTTTACAATAACTGGTTTATTGGGATTACCACAGCACGAAACCAGCCAAGATAACCGTTACACATGACTGCATCAATTTAAATGTCGGGAGAGCCGAGAACTATAATAAGTCTATTAAAATACAAGCAGCACTAGATAGTGAATTACTTAGATAGCGGGGGGTTTTCGATTTTACTTAAATCCTTTATAACGCCTCTCCAATCGTAATTATCGACATTATCATAAAAGTTAATCTAACTTTTAAATTTGATGTTGTTCACATATTTGACATGCAAATTGGAAAAGATTTTTTTGCCACAGCTATTACATCTTGCTTTTTTTTTATTGAATGGAAAAGCTGTGTGTGCCTGGGCATTAGCACAATAGTTACTATATATTATATGTTGCGGACTAACTCTATTTTGTGCGATAAGTTCTCCACGTAAGACAAATTTGAGCGGCGCACCCTGTGCACATCCAAGCTTACAAGGATTCTGGCCTTTCTATTGCCAAAATAGCAAAAAAAAAAGTCGACAGGAGCCGTCACGCCATAACAAATTTTTTAAATAATGAGGCTAATTATGGTAAAAACATGAAGGGCCGCACCCACAGTGTGCTTACCATCGCGGACAAGCGACTTTTATTAAGAGAAGCTTCCAATTCGCACGACTCTTTGGCCAAGATAAGGGAAAAATGCAACGTTAAAGCAAGTTTGACAACCATCCGTCGTGTTATTAATAATGCTACACACCTGAAGAGACTAAAAATCAAGAAGAAGCCACCTCTTAATCCGGCTGGGAAGTTACAACGCCTTGATTTCGCGCGCGCACATGTCACCTGGACTTCGGAGTGGCAACGTGTTGTCTTTTCGGACGAAAAAAAGTTTAATTTGGAGGGCCCTGATGGCTACAGCTACTATTTTCATGATCTTCGAAAAGAACCACATCATCTTGATAAGTTGCACAGCAGTGCTGGAGGTATTATGGTATGGGGGGCCATTTCATATTATGAATGCGTTGTGTTATAATGGTATATTGAAAGAGGCCTTTCCACACTTCCAAACTCTTTTTGCAAATCTAAAATGGATTTATCAACATGATAATGCCCCTATACATACGGCCCGGATTGTTAAATCGTATATAGCGAGCCAAAACGTGGAGTTATTAAACTGGCCACCCTATTCACTGGACCTGAATATCATTGAGAATGTGTGGGGATGGCTAACACGTGAAGTATATGGATCAGGTCAGCAATATTCGAGCGTTCCCGAACTAATTGCAGCTATCAAATTCGATATCGTTGAATTATTTGGGAAAATTGTATGCATCCCTTCCAGACCGAATGTGTGAGGTTTTGGAGAAAAAAGGAGGCTCAACACATTATTAATAACTTTTTTTGGTTTAAAAACATGTTAGTAATTTCTTATTTAAGTAATATTGTTATTTGAAAAGGATTGAAATATTCTTAAATGGTTTTTAGATAAAGTGTCCTATTCAAGTGGTGCAAAATGAAGACACCAAAATTTGTTACTTATTGGTTAACAATGTTTTTTGTATACCTACAACTTTTGAATAATTTTGTAATTTTCGTCTAATTACTACATTTAAATAAACTTTATAAGAAATCATAAAATTATTTTCCTAGATGGCTTGGTTTAGCAGCAATTAACTATAGAAAATCGACTTTAGAGGTGGCCTATTCAAGTGGCGAGCAGTGTAAGTTAGGCAGCTCCAGCTCATCAAGGGCCTTTTTGTACAGCACCAAGCATTTGGATTTAAGCGGATTCAGTCCCAAACCATTTTCTATAGCCCACTTATTTACTTTTGTAAGTTCTTCATTACATATAGAAACACACTCATTTAACTGACTTAGCGGACGACTTACATACATCTGGACATCGTCAGCGAACATATGTATCTTACAGATGGACAGGACATTAGGGAGGTCATTAACATACATAGAGAACAATAACGGCCCAAGAACAGATCCTTGGGGTACACTTCGCGTAATCGAAAGAAGATCGGAGGTGCGCAAACCTGCGACTACAGCCTGTTGTCTATTGCTTAGGTAGGATTTAATTAACTTAGTTGCAGTGTACAAGAAGTTAAATAGCGCGTTGAGCTTTGTGCATAGTATTTGATTATTCACGGTGTCGAATGCCTTACTGTTGTCCAGAAGACATAGGAAAGTTACTTGTCCATCATCTATTCGATTTCGAATATCCTCCGATATTTTTAATATTGCAGTCTTGCAACTTCTGTTTTTTCTAAACCCAGATTGGCAATCATTTAGTTTGGAGTTTATCGTTAGAAATTGTTGAATTTGAATTGCCATTAGGTGCTCGCAAACTTTCGATAGGTATGGTAAAATCGATATTGGTCTATATTCAATGGATGATTTTGGGATCGGTAGTATTTTTGCAAGCTTCCACATAATTGGAAAGATGGACGTGTTCATAACATAAGTGATATGATCAAGTATAAGAGGAAGAAGTGATTTAATAAACTTAGGATTCATATCATCAAGCCCCACTGCATTCGATTTAATCTTGAGGATTCATTCAAGTACATCACATGAACTTACACACATAAAGCTAAAGCTATTATCACAGTTGGAATTCGGATCAATATGAAGGTACATATTTGTCGTAGCTTCAGGAAATGCTATTTGGGTGAATTTAGTATTAAGTATATTAACGTCCAGATCAGTCTTCAATTTTGGTTTGAGCTTACCTATTCCTAAATTTTTGAGTTCACTCCAAGTTTGTCTGCTCGATATTGCACTGTTAAATTTATGATTTTAATAGTCTCGTTTGGCTGTGTTGATTACTTTTATCACATTTGTTCTCAGATTCTAAAAAACTGTGTAGAGATCATCTGTTCTATAACGCTTCCAACTGCAATAGGCGGCGTTCCGTTGGTCTAAATGGTGTTTAATGTAGTTGTTAAACCAAGGCTTTAGAGTGGGTCTAATGATTTTTGTTTTGACTTTTACACACTTTTCATAAAGACTTTGGACATTCATACTAAGTTGCAGGTCCGCTGTTGGAAGGCCGAACGCTTTTCGTTATTCACGCCGACACACACGGGTTGCTCTTTCTATTTCTTGTGTCTGCCGTAAGCTCATTCTGGGCACCCCTGTCCTAAATGACTCCATAACTCCTCAAGGGCGTATCCAGGGCGTGCAGCTGCCCCCCAATCATAGATTTCGTCCCGGAAAATGCACGTTTTCATTTTGTTATTGTTTTATTAATGTTGAATTATTTAATGTTGAAAAATATAATTTATAAAATATTTAAGAAACGTTCAGGCAATGCTGCCCCTAACCTTTCGGAATGCAGGCTACGCCCTTGTAACTCCTAATCCTATAACAATACCGGGTCAACAGTCTATTAACTCGAATAAATGAGAAAAATTGTATAAGGTTAAACATCTTTTTATGCTCAACCCACCCGATAATAAGCTCTTGGTTTATACATCATTCCTTCTTTTTGAAAGTGCCTTGAAAGCGCATATCTTTGGACTAGGTACGGCGGATATTTGAAAAATATATCTATCATAACTTTTCTTAAACAAGACACACACAAACCACAAAGGAGGCTGGTTGACTATATAGGTATTTCATGAATCACCACAATTCAATCATCAGTAGTCTTTGCCTATCTTTAAAAATATAACGATGGTTGTTTCGATTTTAAAAAGGTATAATTTTGTTATAAAATGCCGATATTATTTATGTTTTCGATAACCCAAAAAATTGGCATATTTTTGAATAAACAGGTATGTATATTGTCTGCTGCTGTCTGTCAAATCAAAGAAACCAACGTTGGGCACGATCTTGCTCTCATGGCTCCTATAGCTACGAGAGTTATTTTTTGGCAACTAGCGACATTCTGGCGCCTCAAGCGCACGGCTTCGCTTCGAAGTGAGCAAGCAGACGGCGCAGCAAGTGCAGTGTGTGCCACCGAGACTCGCTAAAATATTTACGGTGTGACCATCCTTAGTTGTCTTAAAAATACCTTAGCACTATAATATTGATATCTTACAAAATTTATAAATTGATTCGAAAAAAAGCAAATTTAATATTTTTTTTATTTATTTAAAAAAAAATTTTTTTAAATTTTTTTTTGTTATTTTTTGTAAGAAATTTGAAAATCTTTTTTAAATCGATTTCGTTTTTATTATATTAGCTCTCTGAATGACTTGACCAAATCGCTCATAACAAATTTAAATTTCAAAGCACAAAAACCGTTCAAACAGCGCCCTCTATGGGCAGGTAGATAGTAAATTTAAGAAAGCTCACTGAAAGCTTAAAATCTCAGCACTGTAGTTCTCACAATAAACGCTTGTGGTGCTTAATAAGCTAAACGCATTAATTACGCATACGCCCCATTTGACCTTGGAATATTTACCCATTACCTTCAGTTGCAATTCAAGCTAACAGAAATAGCCAAATTACTTTCCTTTTACTTTAACCAAATTTTCGGAAAAACTTTAAGCCGTTTGTGAAGTTAAACCCGCACATTAAACGCATCAACACTCTCGCCCCAAAACCACACAAGATGTCATGCTGCTTGCTGTGCAAACTTCACTTTCGCCACACGACGCCAACTGCAACACTTGACTTTTGTCGTTGCCCCACCTGGAGCGCCTGTGTCAACTTGGTCCAACCCGTTGGTGGTAGGGGAGGGGTTGGGGCTGGGTGAAGGGCTATTAACACGCAGCAAAAACAAAGCGCATACTTTGACGTCTGCCCTCCTAATGACGACCACGAGAATAACGACAGCGACGACGACATGGCAACAGCAACAGCAGTGGCAGCTCCCCAAAGGGGCACGACTTTATTCATGTTCAGCTGGCATTAGTCGCCTGCCTGCCATTTTTTTTTTTTTTGTTGTGCTGGCCCACAACTTTTATTTTATTTCACTTTTTTCTATGAGAGTGTGTGTGTGTGTGTCTCTTTACCCATTGTACCAACAACTGCAGTAGGACCAAGTCGCAGGTGAAAACCCCAAAGTGCCCTAGGACAGTGCGAAGTGCTGAGTCAAGTGTCAACTGCAAATGACATTTGCATTTCGCTGGCTGTTGGTGCGAGAGAGAGAGAGGGTTACTGGCGGGGCCTGAGGTTGGTAGCAACGCGTCAACTACGACTGACATTTGTTTTAGTTTTTCTTCCGCTTTGCGCAAGCCATTTGGCAGTTCCTGGTGTTTCCTGGTGTTGGTCTACTAGCTGCAATAAGTAAAACGACCAGTGAAATATGCAACAAAAGCCAAGCAAAAAATGGCGCTGTGGAAATTTAAACTGTCAAGCGGCCCGCTAATACGTTAGTGGTTAGCATAAAAGGAGCAAAATGGCACTGATTGTAGTCTCTCAACGCTCGCCAATTTGGAGAAGAATAAAAGTTGGTAAAGAAAAGAATAGCAAAGTAGCAAGTAGCCTAGCTTACTTGAGGAGACACGCATCATCTGAGACAGTAATGGGGCAGCGGTTTAATAATATGCAAAACAGAGTAAGACAGTAAGAGACTAACAGACAAAAGTAACAGCATCAAAGCGTTTTGCTTTTCGTATCAGGCTTTTGCCTATTAGAATGTCTAACGCTGAGGGTTAATAGACAGAATTTGTATAGAGTTAAAGCTAACTTCGGCTTCACCGAAGCCTCTAGTTGAGGTCTTCGTGTTGCCTCTAGTTGAGGACTTTTATTGATATCGGTATGAGTGCTATGACTAAACCCGAATCAACTAGAAAGTTATGCAGAGGTTGCAAATTTGGACCTGTTACTCCCTTTTACGACGGGCTAATGTATGTACGCGGCCATAGGCCGGCTGTACAGTACAGACAGTGGATTTAGTTTTCCTGCGTGGTGTTGCAGTTAGTGACATCTAGCGAGCACATAGCTCTTGAACTCAATGTTTGGGTTGAACATCCGGCGATAAGCTGGATAGCTGGATAAGCTTGGATTGAACACATGTAAGTGCAGGATCGAGTACAGGCAGGCGCAGGTCGTTAGATATGATGAGGGCTGTGAGCCTGGACTGCTCGCTTGGGCAGCAGGTGTGGACTGGTCCGGAACACTCATTTCTCATTTTGTTTCTTTTTTATTTTACTAAATTTTCTTTTTGAATGCGAATCTGAAAAGACAAAGAAAAGAGGAGCTAGAATTTGATCAGATATTTTTTTTGTAAAGAGCATTTGGTACAGGTTTAATAATGACCTCCAACAACTAAAGCATAGGTATCTTTATCCAAACTGTACACCCAAAAACCTAATCACATGTCCAGCTAAACACATCCTTGCAATCAATATACCTCCACAAGCCAGCATGAAAGATCTTTCAGCGCGGGAATTGGATAAAGCGTAGGTCATAAAGGCCTGTTTCCAGAACGCATGAAAATACATTTTTATGTTGAACTCCAAATAAAAACAAGAAAGAAAGTCGGTCAAGCCCGACTATAACATACTCTGTACCCTTAACGTCGCAGCTCGCATTTGCTCACGAGTTATACTCGCTCATCTCTAAGTTTCACTCTCCCTCTCTCTCTCTCTCTCACTAAGATTGCCGTTCAATAGAATGCTGTGGTGATGGGTGGGGGGGTGGGTGGTGTTTACTGGCCGTTTTTTGCTCATAACTTGAGTATCGTTTATCCGATCTTTATCATTCCTTCAGCAAATCGATAAATAATTTTGGGTACAAGGTATCTCTACGAAGATACGAACGATCTACGAACGATCTATCTTCAAAACAGTAGGAGATATGACGTTTTTTCGGCGTGGCAAAAATTGAAAATAAACTTGATCTGCCTGCAGGTATAAGAAATATTTGCCCCATACATGTCAAACCTCGATCTCTTACCATCTCTGAGATCTCTTCGTTCATACGGACGGACAGACAGACAGACGGACATGGCTATATCGACTCGGCTGTTGATGCTGATCAAGAATATATATACTTTATAGGGTCCGAAACGATTCCTTCTCCCTGTTACATACTTTTGCACAAACTTAATATACTCTATGTACCTTCGGTACATATTTAGTTATTTAGTCTCATTTATTTTGTTGTAAGAACAGCTGATTGGCTGAAACTAAAATGAAAATAAATAGCTTGCAGCACATTTTTTCGGACAGGTTTGCCCAAAATGGAAGTAAAAACTAGGCGCAACAAAGAAATTTGAAGGAAAGCTTTCAACGGGATGATAAAATTGCTTTAATTAAGGCCGTTGAGGTCAGGCCTCGCCTATGGGACCTGACAGACAGGAAGCATTCCGATGCCCATTCTGTAAAGAATGCATGGGCTAGCATTAGTTCCGAGTTGAACAAACCTGGTAAGCTTCTACATTCTTATACTTATTCTACCACATTCAATTAATAAATGTTATTGGATTTCAGTTAATAACTGCAAATCGGCTTGGGCGTCCGCTTTTTAACGAGGGATGTTTCTTCTCAATCCAAGTTGATGACTCCGCCGATGTATCTTCGATCGAATCACAAGCGTACTCATACCAAAAATATCGCGCAAAGAAGCGCAAGCCCGAAGACTCGTCTGGATCGAAGCAACTTGTGGGCATCCTCGGCAGCTTCCTCGCTAAGCCGATGAAGGAAGTGCTGTTAAGTGGTTTGCCGGAGGGTAAGCAACGAAAGGTGGAAATGGAGGTGACTCCACTGCTGCTCGCTCGAGCCAATGCAGACGATAATGTTCAGACAATATATTATATATTGTATAATATATTTAACTTTTATTTGTTTCATATTTAATGAAAAGAAAATTTTTGCTCACAAGGAACAGATCCAGCTTCAAAGTGGACGAAATCCTTTAAATTGTCACGCAAATATTTGGTCCTGCAAACGAACAGGAAAACAGGTTCCTGGGAAATTTCAGGAATGTTTTGATTTGATACACTTTTTCCGAATTACACTACCATTCGTTTTTTTTAGGGTATTTTGGGGCTTTGTGGTCACACCATAACTTACAATCCACTTAACATAAATAACTTGCAATTTCGTGCAAGTGGATTGTAAGTTACAGAGTGACCACAAAGCCCCAAAAATCCCCTAAAAAACACCTTAAAAAAATACGAATGGTAGGGTCATACTGCTGCGTCAGCTGTTTTGCGTTTGCTTACCAAAATTGTTTGTGAAATCAAAGCATCAAAAACAAGGACGATGCCGAAAAAAGTTGCTGTTGTTGTAGGTGCCTACCTTGTCTTAAAGGAGGAGGAAGAAGCCAATGCACGGGCCAAGCGCAAGCCACCCAATTGTTGGATGAACCCGTAACTTAGGGAAAGAGCTGTTAAGGGGAGATTTGTAAAGGACGTAAGTATTAAGATAAATTTAATAAATACCAATGTATAGCACTGTCTCTTGCTCATTTTTAGTTTAAAGATACCTCATTAAAATTGATATTTGTGCATCATGTTTTTTAAATATTTTTCGAAAATTTTACTTGGCTGATTTTTTATTAATATTTTTTTTAAGTAGGTAGTTGATATTAAGATTTAATGCACACTAAGTTTTTCAAATATTTTTTTTCTATTAATAGAAAACATTTTTTTGAAGAAATCTTCATGTAAAGTTGATAATTGTGCATAAACTCAAATATCACAAAAATTAAGGAGATAAAGTAATTAAATGAACATTAATGTATTTATTAATATGAAATAGAGTCGCCTCTTTATTGTGTAACCAATTGCAAGCGGCGGGGCATCGAATTTACCAAGTTATGTAAAGTGTTTACGTCAATAGTTGCCCATTTCTCGACAATGGCCGCTTTTAGTTCCTTCAAGGACTCAAACTGCCTTCCACCCTCATAAACCTTTGCTGAAAGGATGCCCCAAAGGTCCTCAATTGGATTTAAGTCCGGACTTATTGCTGGCCACTGTAATAAGGGAATACCATTGGAACAGAAAAACGACATCGTATGCCTTGCAACGTGTATAGGAGCGTTATCCTGTTGAAATGACCAGTCGTCGCCATGGAACTCCTCCGCAAATGGTATAAGTTCTCCTTCAAGGAGATCTGTATACATTTCCGCATTGATCCGCCCCGGCACAAAGCAAATGGGAGACTTTCCAGCAGAGCTAAATGCCGCCCATACCATCAGAGAGCCACCACCATGGTTCCGCCTATAGTTCGTCTTTCTGGGATGACTTGGGTCCCGCCAGTACTTTTGATTTCCATCTGGCCCGTCTAGGTTAAACTTCTTTTCATCACTGAAAATCACCTTCATGAACTCGTTGTCCCAAAACTTATATTTTTCATAGAAGGCAAGCCGGGCCTTCTTATGCCGGGGTAACAGTTTTGGTGTCCTTACCTTTGAGTCATATTTGAGGTGCAACTCTTTTCGACAAATCTGTTGCACCCTCTGCCTACTTATTGGCAATTTCAATTCAGCCTTTATTTGAGCGCAACTCATGTTTTTATCCGTTGCTAGCGCCTTTATGTGCCGTTTAGTGCGCGCATCAACTTTTGGTAATGCTCCTCTTCTGTTGTTTCGGGCATATTTCTGAGGATTCTTCAAATAGTTCGCGATAGTATTTCGATGTCGACTTAATCTTTTGGCCATTTCTGATACTTTAATGCCACATTCAGCCAAAGTTTCAATTTGCGTTTTTTCTTTGTCATTTAATTCAGCTGCTAGAGGCATTTTTAACCAAAAATAGTCGAAATTCATAAAAAAAACTCAAAAACTTGCAACAATACTAATTATAGTTAATTAGTTAACAATATTTAAATGCACTCAATAATTTTTGGCAGCGAGATAATTAATGTGTCACACTCAAAATGGAAATGAAGAATTTTGCACAAATATCAACTTTCTATTAAAGTCATGACTTTGTCTCTTTTAAAATTCTAACGGGACTATAGATTAAAAGCAGATAAGAAACTTATGCATAGAAAAACATCACAAAGCATAAGAGATAAAACATGTATACTCGAAACATTTATGCGTTTATTAGAACAACTGTAATAAGCAAAACATATTTTGCACAAATATCAATTTTACTGAGGTATGGTAAAGAACCCATCACCGTTCCATCAGAACTTCCAATTTTCCACTCTTTGATTTGGTGAAACCGCTTGTGGAGGCGAAAAAAAAAACACACGACCAGACCCAATACCACTCAATGCCAAATTTTCGATCGTTCTTGAGTGAGATTATGACATATGCAAACAAAAACACAAACTTTAATGATTATTTTTTAGATATCTGGCTTCCGGAGACCTACAAATTCATGTTGGCTCGACGTATCGCATCAGCAACACACAACTGGGTCGAATCATTGACAACGTGTGTGATGCCATCTATACCAAGATGTCCCGAGAATTTCCGACATTTGACAGTGACAATACGTTGCGGTGGGCTGACGAGTTTATGGATCGCTTTTTTTGGTGCGCTTTGATTTTCGCATTTTTCTACAGGAATTCATATTGGAAATTATCCACTTGATTAAGATGTTTCATAATTGAATATTACACATGCTCAATACACTTTAAGAAAATTTGTATAGATACAATCTTTACCTTTAATTTTTATTCATTCCAAAGTGAAAGTGAAACAACGCCCGTGGGCGTTTAATATAACGGCTTTTTTGACGCAAACAGTGTAAAAAAAGCGACGCAATAGATTTAAAGTTGATTGTTGCAGCCCAACTCTACCTATTTTGTTAATGATTTAGATTGCATGAATTTACCACTGCCGCTTAATTTTTTCAGGCCCCCTTAATTTGCTGTGGAAATCATATGCGAGTTGCATAAATGTAAAATTTCCATACCCTCTGGAAAATGACATGAGGCGCAACGTAACCCCGATGGTAATTCCCTACGCAACTAAATTTTTGTTCTTCACTCAAAACCAAACCTGAGGGAGGACATGGAATTCCTGAAAAGCGAATTTTTTTTTTGAATTGATGGATACCAAGCAATGTGTGCCCGAAAAAATCTGCACAAAGCAGGTCCATTGGGGAAAAAGAAGCCAGAGGAAAAATCCCACACTATGGACAACTCTTCGCCGTCCAAACACTTGAACAGAAATTCGCAACATAAGAAACTAACATCAAGAATTCAGGAAGAAACACGCTCAATGAGAGAGCCAAACCAATTTTATTTTAAAAAATCCTATCAAGACTTCTTCTACTCGGATAATGCAAACATAGAACCCCAGACTTTAACTTATCGTCATAAGGTTCTTCCAAGAACAAAAGCCAAGCCGCAGAAGATAAACATCAAGTCAAAAAGGCGAAAGACACAATGTGGATATACGAAGGATTCGGCCGTGTATCGCATATGGATAGCATTTGGCTACAAAGATATTAATAGGCAAAGTCAGTTAAATGACCTAAGGCAGTACGGCGTGAGGGGAAATAAGTGGTAAATGGACCGATGAAGATAGAGGCATGTCAACCAGATGAGTCAGCTGTATTGAAATTTGCGACGAGTACATAAATGTTATTCAGGAGTTAAGCAATTTTTAGGTACTGACGTTGAAAGCAGTAAATGGAAAGTAAGGCGTCAGTTCAATGATTTAAGTGTCAAGATAATTTTTATGTAAGCGAACTAGTAAGAGCTAGCATAGTCGAGGTGTATAATATAATTGTGACATTTTCGCAGATGAAAATGAAGTAATTCCTTGGACGTGGTCCAGATACGAACAAATGCAAATGCGAGCCATTGGCCAGAGTATGGCTGAAGTTATTATGAATCTGGACAAGTTGAAGGAGACCGTGACTAAAGATAATAATAAAAATAAATCCCGTGGACGTGATAAAGAATCAACTAAACATTAAAAAAATTATTGCCCCCGTTTTTGGCATCAAGTGTCTGCGATTTTTTGACAACAATTGCTAACGGATAATAAAAAATAAATCAATGACATAGAATAATAAATCGAACAAATTCAAATGCGAGAACAAGGTGGAAGCACCTTTGCGCCTCGAGCTCTGGCGATGAAGTGCCGTTGGCTTGCGCTGGTGCCGGCCTTTTATATCGTTTGCTCGCTTTCGGCTCACGCCAGACTGAGCCTGGTGTAGGGTAACCTTCGATAATTAACGAAGTTACCCTATCGATAATCGATATCGATATAAGGCGCCAAATTCAAACCAGCCGTTATTTCGTAGCTTCATTTATTTGTGCGTGCTGGTACAGTGCGTCCCAACTGAATCCTACTCCGGATGCTTACTCCTTCAGCTGGTTTACCTTTGCGGTTCGAGCTCTGGTGATGAAGTTCCGTTGGCTTGCGATGGTGCCAGCCTTTTATATCGTTTGCTCGCGTTCGGCTCACGCCAGACTGAGCCTTGTGTAGGGTAACCTTCGATTGTTATCGTTTACTAATCGATATCGATATAAGGCGCCCATACGTTATCATTCAAATTCAAACCAGCCGTCAATTTGTAGCTTCATTAATTTGTGCGTGCTGGTACAGTGCCTCACAACTGAATCCTAATTTCGGAAAACAATTTTGACCAATCGCACCACGCACGCCTCTAACTCCCATACTAGCCCTTTTTCAGTACTTATACTTTTTCAAGATAATTCGTGCAATATATCGCATATCTATTTTATTGCTTCCGATTTTAAAAGATTATTTTAAATTTATATTATGAAAAAAGTCTTGTTTAGAAAATATTTTTATTACTTAGTAGAACACTGATGATATTATATTCTTTGCTCAAACATATAATTTAGTTTTGTTTACCTTTTTTCAAAGAAACGAATGATTTTGGTGAATGAGATATTAAACTATCAAATTATGAACTTAAATCCTTTTCAGCCATTTTAATTTAAAATTATTTTGAAAAGGGGCAAAAACGGGCAGAATGGATTAATTACACAGTAAGAGTGGTTTCCACAATGTCGCGAAACGGCCCGTATAAACGGGCCATGTAAAAAAAACTGCTGCGGCCGTTTCATATTCAGTTTCTACTCATCGCGAAAACAGCTTACGTTTGCCACTACGCTATGTTAAAAAAATAACAAAGCTTTAAGTGCTGTTAACGCCTCTTTTTTGCCGTGACGTGAGCAAAATAGGTTTCAATTCTAGTTTGCGCGGCCAAATTAGAAGGCCAAGATTCCTACTGAAAACGTCGCCTCATGGCACTTTCTAGGGCGGGCAAGCTAAATTTAATAAGCGCCATGAAAGTGAAGAACGCAGATAAGAAGCACTCGGAAACCCGCCGGAGTACACCGACGGACCGGAGCACTGTCTTGTCTATACCTGTGTGGGTATCGGTGGCGGTGGGCGCAACATCATGTGACGTCTCCTGTCATTACAAACCACCAGCGAGGAGTTTAAAATCTTTTTGGTCAGCATTCAAACACTTTTAAGCGCCTCGAGGCCCCTCAATCAGTTCGATTTGATTCGCCTCAACTATGTCTTCGATCACAGCTACCAGACCAAAAGGAAAATCATTGAAAAGCCGCCGGTGCTCAATGATCGAGACAGTAAAACGACCACAAACCAAATGAATGCTCCCAGTTCAGTGGACAGCGAACTGCTGGCCTCCTATAAAGCGGTAGTATAGCGGATAGTGCAGCCGCAATTGACCCCCTGAAGGAGACCGAGCAAAAGCAGGTGGGGCAACGAGGATGTGAACTACATCAATGCCAATTATATCCAGGTTAAAAATAGGCGAAACAAACTTCAACTTTATAAATCACTTGCATTTCCTAACATTTCCCTGCCAGGGCCTCGACTACGTGTCCAAGAGCTATGTGGCCACCCAGGGACCGCTGCCCAATACTATTTTCGAGTTCAGCGGAGCTATATACGCCGTCAAGCCACATATGCTACGGTAGAACATCTAGAAGATCATCATGCTGACCAACTTTACGAAGGCAAATCGCCAGAAATGCGCCAAACTATGTATAAGGTTGTCAAAAAAGTCTTGCGGTATTTCCGCAAGCTTGTCTTTGCAAGCGCGTAGTTCTAGTTGTATTCGTCGCATCGGTTCACGCTAGAGCTTTTTGGAAAGCTCTTTTCACGCGCTAACACGTGTTTGATTTATTGTTGTTTGTTTTTAGTCGTTCGTGAGTTATAGCGTCGCAAACATGGAGCAAAATAAAGAGAAAATACGGCATATTTTACAGTACTACTACGATAAAGGCAAAAATGCATCTCATGCTGCCAATAAAATTTGTGCAGTTTATGGACCCGATACAGTTTCCATTTCCACCGCACAACGATGGTTTCAACGTTTTCGTTCTGGTGCAGAGGTGATCAAAGATGCGCCACGGTCCGGAAGGCCTGTCGTCGAAAATTGCGATAAAATCGCTGAATTGATCGAAAGAGACCGGCATAGTAGCAGCCGTAGCATCGGCCAAGAGCTGGGCATGAGTCATCAAACCGTTATTAACCATTTGAAGAAGCTTGGATTCAAAAAGAAGCTCGATGTATGGGTGCCACACGACTTGACGCAAAGAAACATTTTTGCCCGTATGGATGCATGCGAATCGCTTCTGAATCGCAACAAAATCGACCCGTTTTTGAAGCGGATGGTGACTGGCGTTGAAAAGTGGGTCACTTACGACAACGTGAAGTGCAAACGGTCGTGGTCGAAAAGTGGTGAAGCTGCCCAGACGGTGGCCAAGCCTGGATTGACGGCCAGGAAGGTTCTTCTGTGTGTTTGGTGGGATTGGCAGGGAATCATCCACTATGAGCTGCTCCCCTATGGCCAAACGCTCAATTCGGACCTGTACTGCCAACAACTGGACCGCTTGAATGCAGCACTCATGCAGAAGAGGCCATGTTTGATCAACAGAGGCCGAATTGTCTTCCATCAGGACAACGCCAGGCCACACACATCTTTGGTGACGCGAGAAGCTCTGGGAGCTCGGATGGGAGGTTCTTTTGCATCCACTGTATAGTCCGGATCTCGCACCAAGTGATTACCACCTATTTCTGTCCATGGCGAACGAGCTTGGTAGTCGGAAGTTGGCCACAAGAGAGTCCTGTGAAAATTGGCTCTCCGAGTTTTTTGCCAATAGGGAAGCGAGCTTCTATAAGAGGGGCATTATGAAGTTGGCATCTCGTTGGGAACTCGTCATCGAACAAAACGGCGTATATTTGACTTAAATCGCATTATTATAACCAATTTTATGAACAATTGAAAATTCAATAAAAATACCGCAAGACTTTTTTGACAACCTTATATTTTTATGTTTGCGCGCATATGGTCACACTGAAATTTTTTGAACTGAACTGAAAACTAAAACCAACTGCTGCTAAAAACAGCTAAGTCTGAATGGTTAATAAGTAATCCAAAAATTTAAAAATTGTATGTGCCTTTTGTATACAAGACACCTGCAGACATTGCTCTAGAGATAGATGCGCATACTCATTCCCCGAGTTCATTGCTTAAGCTAAGTTCAGACAAGCAAATAATTTGGCCAACGACCAGTCGTCGTGCAGCCATACAAAATTATGGCAGTTCACTTTGAATTTGGGACGACAGAAAAAAATCAGTGCTGCCAGACCGTATTTACCCCAAAAATGTGGCAGCCTTGTGCAATTTTTATCGATAGCTATCGGAATACGCACCCGCGTTCATTTGAAAAAATTCTTTAAATTGGACAGAAGTTGCTTTGGACACCAAAAACTTTTTTCAAATAAAAAATACAATAGATTAGCTAATGATTCATTCAAATAAGAATTATTGTTGTTTCATGCATACACAATGCTTTAAGAATTAGCTTTGATTAATAATATGCTAATTGGTAGTCACATAGCCGGTGGCTAATGTGATACAGTTCGGGATTTCGGTTCGCAGCCCTGGGTACTCATCATAGCTGTGACCGTGGCCGTTGTCACCGCCATCGGCTTCATCGCCCCGAATTTGGCAGCGGGCAGTACCGACTCATGCTCCTCATCCGACTCGGTGGTCTCACGGATTAGCTGCAAACACGTCAACAGCTAGCGTAGATATTACAGGTCTCATTCACATAGCAATTAAACACATCCGGCTTATAGGCATAAACATGATGTAACATGATGCTTCTGTAACGATTTTAATTTCCACCATTTGGCTGACCCTAATTTTATCATCTCTTCCGAAGAGGAGTCGATCCAAGAGCGAGAGCCGTATATGTAAAGTGATGCTTATGTCTCTACGCACGTCTTTGTTGCAATTGATCATAGGGTGCTTGGTCCAGCCAAAGTATTGCATCATGGTGTGGAATGCAGAATCGCCGGTGGGCATCAAGCATCAGAAAGATAAGATGGAGTTTGCCATTGTTCCCAAATATTTCAAAAGTATTTCATCCTGACTACCAAAGTTTTGAATTATATCCTCAATCATCTGCATCTCTGTAATCGCGTTGAGAATGTTATTTACCATTTTGTTTCAAATTTGACACCGAAATTCCAATTTAATTTAAAGTAACCAAAAAAAAGCTGATTGATGTTTGCGACAGTTCGCTTAATGTAAACACCTGAAAGGTCGTACAACCAGAAAAAGTCGTACGACCGCAGTGTGAATTCGATATAACCTGCCGGTAGATTTGACTAAACGGACATTAAGAAATTAGGCCCAAGTGCACTTCCGACTTATCGAAAATAGGTGGCAAATATTGATAGACTTTGCACGTGGGCTGTGGCTTATCCATTAAAGAGAGAATAATTTCGAAATATGCAAAATTTATATACAGGTATGCCAAATATATGTTTTTTATTCCGATTCGCTGATATTGTGTCCAATTATTGTTGATGTATTTTTATAGCGAAAATCTAATAAATTTAATCGTGTCTCGTGGCGTACAAGTTTTTTGCTGCAGACTGATGAACACCACTAAAAACGGCACAAAACGTTCACATAAGTGTATAGATTAAAGGGCGGTTTCCACGGGTCGCAAAAAATTTCTCGTGGAAAAGTTGATATTCCGCAGATTCTTAACAGAGTCTGCAAAGCCGCTGCTATAAACACGATAAAACATGTTTTTCTATCGACAAACATTTCAAAGTAACCTTGCGACAACAACAACTCGGTGGATTATGCATATAACATATTTAATGTGCTATTTTAATATATTTTTATTATTAAATGAAATTAATAAGAATTAGCGCAGTGAACGTAGATAGTTGCCTCTTCGGACATTTTCCTTAAAATTGTGTCTGGCACAATCAATGGTATAAAGTGCGGTTCGATGTAGTCCCGAGCAGCGGCACTTAACCTAGCACTTGGCTGCCACGGCAAGATTTCGTTCAGCTCGATTGGAAAGTAATTGGCGCATTTCTGTCGATTTGCCTCCGTACTGTAGCATGTGTGACTTGGCGGCGTATATAGCTCCGCTAAACTCGAAAATGGTATTGGGCAGCGGTCCCTGGGTGGCCACATAGCTCTTGGACACGAAGTCGGGGCCCTGGCAGGGAAACGTTAGGAAATGAAAGTGATTTATAACGTTGAAGTTTGTTTCGCCTATTTTTAAGCTGGATATAATTGGCATTGATGTAGTTCACATCCTCGTTGCCCCACCTGCTTTTGCTCGGTCTCCTTCAGGGGGTCAATTGCGGCTGCACTATCCGCTATACTACCGCTTTATAGGAGGCCAGCAGTTCGCTGTCCACTGAGCTGAGAGCGTTCATTTGGTTTGTGGTCGTTTTACTGTCTCGATCATTGAGCACCGGCGGCTGTTCAATGATTTTCCTTTTGGTCTGGTAGCTGTGATCGAAGACATAGTTGTGGCAAATCAAATCGAACTGATTGAGGGGCTTAGAAGTGTTTGAATGCTGGCCAAATAGATTTTAAACTCCTCGCTGGTGGGTTGTGGTGACAAGAGATGTCACATGATGTTGCGCACACCGCCACCAATACCCACACAGGTATAGACAAGACAGTGCTCCGGTCCGTCGGTGTACTCTGGCGGGTTTCCGAGTGCTTCTTATCTGCCAAGTCCCGCACTTCGCTCTTCACTTTCATGGCGTTTATTAAATTTAGCTTGCCCGCCCTAGAAAGTGCCATGAGGCGACGCTTTCTTTTTTAGATGCGCTCATTTTCGATTTGGCCTTCCAATTTGGCCGCGCAAATTAGAATCGAGACCTATTTTGCTCACGTCACGGCAAAAAGAGACGCTAACAGCACTTAAAGCTATGTTATTTTTTTAACATAGCGTAGTGGCAAACGTAAGCTGTTTTCGCGATGAGTAGAAACTGAATATGAAACGGCCGCAGCAGTTTTTTATTTGGAGTATTTCATTTCGCGGCCGTTTCGCAACCCGTGGAAACCGCCCTTACTGTGTAATTAATCCATTCTGCCCGTTTTTGACCCTTTTCAAAATAATTTCAAATTAAAATGGCTGCAAAAAGGATTTAGGTGCATAATTTGATAGTTTAATATCTCACTCACCAAGATCATACGTTTCTTTGAAAGAAGGTAAACAAAACTAAATTATATGTTTGAGCAAAAATATAATATCATCAGTGTTCTACTAAGTAATAAAAATATTTTCTATTCAAGACTTTTTTCCATAATATAAATTTAAAAAAATCGGAAGCAATCAAATAGATATTCGATATATTGCAGCGCATTATCTTGAAAAAGTATATGTACTAAAAAAGGGCTAGTATGGGAGTTAGGGGCGTGCGTGGTGCGATTGGTCAAAATTGTTTTTCGAAATTAGGATTCAGTTGTGAGGCACTGTACCAGCACGCACAAATTAATGAAGCTACAAATTGACGGCTGGTTTGAATTTGAATGATAACGTATGGGCGCCTTATATCGATATCGATTAGTAAACGATAACTATCGAAGGTTACCCTTCACAATGCTCAGTCTGCAAACGATATAAAAGGCTGGCATCATCGCAGGCCAACGGAACTTCATCACCAGAGCTCGAACCGCAAAGGTAAACCAGCTGAAGGAGTAAGAATCCGGAGTAGGATTCAGTTGGGACGCACTGTATTAGCACGCACAAATAAATGAAGCTACGAAATAACGGCTGGTTTGAATTTGGCGCCTTATATCGATATCGATTATCGATAGGGTAACTTCAATAATTATTGAAGGTTACCCTACACAAGGCTCAGTCTGGCGTGAGCCGAAAGCGAGCAAACGATATAAAAGGCCGGCACCAGTGCAAGCCAACGGCACTTCATCGCCAGAGCTCGAGGCGCAAAGGTGCTTCCACCTTGTTCTCGCATTTGAATTTGTTCGATTCTGGACCACTTCCAAAGGATTTAATTTTGTAGCGATGCACAGCGTATGCACAGTTTCATAACGGAAGCAATAATTTGTTTAATTATGTTCTTCTTGAATTGCTGTTTTTATTATTTTATTCTATATCATTTATTTTTTTTTTATTAACTATTGGCAATTATTTATTATCCAGAAATCGCAGACACTTGATGCCAAAAAACTTGAATCTTTATCCCGTCCATGGGATTTATTTTTATTCTTATTTTTAGCCTCGATGCGCCTCATGTCATTTTCAGGAGGGTATGGAAATTTTACATTTATGCAACTCGCATATGATTTCCGCAGCAAATTAAGCGGGCCTGAAAAAATGAAACGGCAGTGGTAATTTCATGCAAGCTAAATCCTATACAATATCCGTAGAGTTTTGTCGCCATCTTCATCTGTCCATTTGCCACTTATTTCAATTCACGCCGTACTGCCTTAGGTCATTTAACTGACTTTGCCTATTAATATCTTTGTAGCCAAATGCTATCCATAAGCAATACACGGCCGAGTCCTTCGTATATCCATATTGCTCCTTTCGCCTTTCTAAACTTATGGTTGTCTTCTGCGGCTTGGCTTTTGTTCTTGGATGAACCTTTTGAAGATTTTTGAAGTCACGGCAAAAAAGAGGCTTTTACAGCACTTAAAGGCGATGTTAACTTTGAACACAACTTACTGGCAATCGTAAGCATTTTTCGCGATTGGTAGAAACCGAATATGAAACAGCCTCACGAAAAAATTCCTTAGCAGTATTTTTTATATAGAGTTTTTCATTTCGTGCCCGTTTTCGTACCCATGGACATCGCCCTTTTTATTTTAAATATCTCTCCTACGCGCTTCGGCCGCTTGTCGCGCCTTCTTCAGGGAGCCGGTGTTTATTTTTCTCACATTAAAACAAATAACATGATAACATACATTTTTATACATAAAAATTGTTGTCATGGTGCTAGTTTAGGTGTGTGCAATTATTATTGTCGAGTCGTCCCATTGTGCGTTTTGTGGTGTGTTTGATTTGTTTATTGTTATTTTGAGCTATCGCTGCCGCGTACGTGCAGTTGCTTTGTGGTTCAAATCTCTCTCTTCTCTCTGTTGTATGCGTAAGCTTTCTAATGTCAGTCTTGTTCGCTCTCTCCTTTTATTATTTATATTTATTTTATATTTATTTATATTTTATTATGTATTTATTTTGCTCATAAGCTTGCAGAATGAATTGAAAAGCTACATGCTCTTTGCGGAATCCAAATTGCTGCCTGGGAATGGCGTTGGTCACAATATCCAATTGAAACATTCGGCGCAGAATCAGACTCTCAAATATTTTTGAGAAAACAATCAGTAAACTGATTGGCCTGTATGAACCAAGCTGATCTGTTGGTTTTCCTAGTTTTGGTATCATTGTTGGCAGCCGGACTGTTGCTGTTGTTAGCCATATGTCTTCTTAGCACTTTAATTATGACATTTTTACGTTGACAACTCTGCTTTGGTTGGTGCGACCAGGTTTGTTGCGAGTTGTGCAGCTGCTTAAATATTTTTCTCGAGGATTCGAATCGCATCTTTAATGTCTTTACCCCATCTTATCTCGGTATTAAGAAGAATGTGCATATTAAGCCAGAGTTGGAACTTTGCCATATCCGCGATTTGTGGAAGAAGCTGCCCCAAGATATACTTAACAAGGTAGCCGCACTCGCTCTCTCACAACTTCTTAAATAAGAAGCAGAACATAAAAAATTCGTCGGCGGAGAGGCGTCGCTCACAAGGGTTGTTTACAGCAGGGTCCCCCAAGCAGAGAGCGCGAAAATGTGATTGTGTCTCAGTGATGCATGACTTGACATGTGTTGTTAAGTATATCTTGAGCTGCCCTAGAGCTTTTTTCTCAGCCTGCTTGTTGAGCGGACTAATGTGAAGTGGCATGTGGTCTAAACTCAATTCGAAAGACGATTTAATATGAAGCAGATTTCGATTTAGTCCTTTATACACCGCAAAATCAATAGCGGTTGGTGACTGCCGCTGACTGCACGGGTACCGAGTGGATGAACCAGTTGCCAGAATGCACATTGTGTCATTTCAGCAATCTAGACAATGAAAAAGGAAAATAAAAAAGTTCTCAGAAAAAATATATTTTCACATATGTTATACCAAAATGTTCCACTGTTACGAAAATGCACAAAAAATAAACCAAGAATTGTGAACTCAGAAGTAACGGGACATTAAATATAAAAAATGTTTTTGCTTGAAAATGTAGATGACTATGTCGGAAATTAGGTGCAACTTTAATTGATTGAACTGAAAATAAAAACGTATATTCGCCATAATGTTTATGTTTTAAATTATTGTGCTGATATATTTAGCTAATTTTGCATCAAAAGTGGACAGAAAACTATTTGACTAAAAAAGTTGTGAAGCTTTTAAAAACGGCATTTTTTTAACGATTTTTTTTTTATTCTCTTAAATTCCGCGCTTCTCGAAGACCAAACTGTCAAAATTTTATTTGAAAAGTCAATGCGAGAGGAAACCAGAGAGCGCATATAGTTCGTAGTATACATTCATATCGTTAGCCGAGCCTTACACACCGATGCATACATACGAAGAAAACCTTCAAAATGCGGGAATTTTGCCAAACGGTCCCAAAAAGACATGAGGAAAATAAAAACAAAAAAATGTGTTTCTCTCCTCTCACAACCAAATAGAAGCAGAGAGCGTAGTTAAAGGTTGTTTCGGTACCTCTTTTCAATGTGGTCGCGCGAAAGCTGTCGCAAACGGGGGACCGAAGAAATGATAAATTCTTTCGTAATTTAAATAGTACTTAGAAAATCCCTCTCTAATTTTTAAGTGCCCCTAACTAACGAACGGTGCATGTCCGACCCCCCCTCTTGAACAATTTTTTTCTTTTTTCGACCTCATAAGTACAAAAACTTCATAAAATAGTGTTCATTTTCTAGATTGTTCTAAACGACACACTGTGGAATGCACACTGGGCCAGATTTCAGTTTGGGCGGCATAAATTCGAAATTTTTATGAACACAAATCGTGATTTTAATTAAATATTCTTAAAGAGCATACACTAAGTATATTAAATACACTAAGCGTTTTGCTATCAGTGCATCCCCGGATTTTTCGCAGGGCTGCAAAGTCAAGTGTTCGGTCAGCTGCTTGTTGTGGTAAAAATAACGAGAAACGGTCACTCTACTGTAAGCTTGTGCCATTCGTCAAACCCGTGAATAAAAATTGAGTGTAAAATATGGAAATTAAAGACAAAGGTATGTAGAATGTGAATTTTCAAACAAATTGTGTGTTGTTCTTGTTAAATGTCGTTCTATTTATCGTTTTGTGATGTCCTTATATAGAAAAAACACCTAACCAACGTGCCCGTGAATTGTGGAATATAAACTAACTTTCTGACAATTTCTGACAAAAAGTAAATATGAGGAGTTTGACCTTAAAGTGTATTTGTCATCTTGTTATTAATGCTTTTTGCGGCTTTGCGCACACTCTCTTGATATTTGCAGTTAAGTTTGAGTTCAACCATGCAACGCTGTTTGATGTATGGGTTGAAAACAACCGAAATGCCCGTGCAATTTCAAGCTGGATTTTTGAGCAGCTTAAGGAGCATGCAGTGAGCACAGACAAGAGAAACGAAATTGACACAAAAATTAAAAACTTTGAGATTTACTTGAAGAAAAGGTTGGCAAAAAGCGCTCGAAATGTTCGAACACTTAAGGCAAGAAATTCAAAATGGCTATCGTCGAGCATGGTATTCGTAGTAAATAGCACATCAACTATGAATCCAGTGGGACGTCCACGTGTGGCATACAACGACGGTGGATCACGACTGAAGAGGATATTAGCATCTGATCTCGCAGACAAGCAAGAAAACAACACAAATCTTCTTGTACATGCGGCAGCACTTTCAGCGGAAAAGCCGGATGAAAAAGATAACGCACTTGCGTTGAGAACGACTTTGTGTAATTCTCATGAGCCGAAAAAACATTGTTCTATACCAGTACCTTTAACTCCGGATGAGGCGGTAGCATTTTTAATCGAAAATTCTTTGACTAAAAGTCAATATAACAACATTCGGGAGTTAAATAAAAGTCGATCTTGCGATTTGTATCCGAGTTACAACAAAGTTAGAGAGGCAAAACATAAATGCCGGCCCCATGGAGTCACTATAACCGAAACATCAGCTGAAGTCTCTATACAAAACCTGTTGGATCACACTATTGGCCGCATCATCCTTTTCCAAGAAGAAGTATTCAAGCAGTATCCAAATATAAAAAATGTAAAGCTAATCGCAAGTTATGGATTCAACGGGACGACTGGACAAAGTATATATAAACAGAGATTTATAGATGGCGAACCACATTCCATTGATCAATCCTTATTCGTCACAACCATAATACCACTAAAATTAATTTTTGATCTTAAAACTGTTTTGTGGCTTAATCCAACCCCTCTGTCTATCAGGTTTTGTAGGCCCCTTAAGCTAGAATTTGTTAAGGAAACCAAGGAACATATTCTTTCAGAGAAAAAAAATTTGGACGCTCAAATACTGTAATGGTCGCAAAGACCATTGTAAAAGTAAACAACAACAAAATAAGAACCGAAAACAAAACAGAATAGATCAGAACAGAATAGAATTAGATCACTAATTTAAAACTAGCGCCAACTAGGGCCCATTTATCGAAGATACAACCCTGCGATAGCTAAACCTATCGATATCGGCAGAGTTGCATACGATCAACTGCAGCTGTCACACTAAGCTTCCGGTTTCCATCTTGCAACTAGCTTCCTTCTTTCCACTGCAAGCGATCAGACAGTACAGACGTGTGAGCTCTACAAAGTTGAAAAGGAAATCTCAATTTTTCCTAGCCATCCTGTTTGGTTCTTCAACCCTTTTAAGGGCAATCAGTTCAACAATATAGTCTAGGATAGACCAGGTTAGTATTTTTGACAAACTCGTCAAAACCGAGAAAAAGGTTATCTCCAACAAAATTCTAATTCGGGTTTGGCCTGTGCCTGTACTTTTCCCTTTAGCATTTTGTTTGGATGGTTAAGACCCCCACATAATTGTGTTGCAATTCAGCGGCCAGGCCAGCGACTTGTTCAAAGCCGGCAGATATTTCTCAGGGCCAGAGGAGTCTCATCGGCCAGAGGAGTCTCATCGGCCAGCGGAGTCTCATCGGCCAGGAGAGTCTCATTGGCCAGAAGAGTCTCATCCGCCAGAAAATTTCAGCAGCCAAAAGAGTCTCTCCTAATCCTGAAGAGCCTTGCCTACGCAAAAGCAGACTTACCAACGCCGACAAAAACCCTAAAAGAATTCATCAGAGCCTGGAAATTTCCAGCTCAGCCTAATTGTTTAGCTCTCCAGCACTAAGTGCGTGCCAACCAGTGGAAAAATGGGGCCGAATCAAATTGAGATAAAATCCGTGTGTGATCAGATGAAAGCAGAGAAAAGTGAAAAAGTCATAGAATCATTAAGAAATCCCAAGATAACCTAATCCGAAAGTAAATTTTGTCATATATTTTTTTGAAGTGTAAATTGTTGCTTTCAATTCATCGCGAGTGTTGATCGTATCATTACGATCAAAGCAGAGAAAAATAAACTAAACAAGAATCTGGAGCATGTGTGTGTGTGAGGTGCATGGGCAAAAACAGAAATCAAAAACAGCCGAAAGTTACAATCAGTGGTAACCTCCATATACGAAGAAAAAACAAAACAACAAACACACACGCCCAAAACCAATATCGTAAAACCCATCATCCCATACAAAAATCAAAAACAACCACAACGAATTTACGAGGAGGCCTCCATCGTCGATTAAATCTGGTGAGTGATGTATAAACGAGTACCCTGTTCGTCGCAGTGTTACATTTTTTTTCACAAGTGCGAAAAGAGTACTCTAAGAGGATGATATCGTAAGGGTCTGAAGCATTCCTTCTTGATAACGAAAGAGCAAATAGCACCATACTTAAGCTAAGCTTGGCTTAAGATTTTTACGATATTATCTCTCTATTGGTCGTGTTTATCGCCCGCGAGCTTTTGCCATGTAATCAAAAGCTTTTGTTCTTCTTTACATTCAAACGCAGCTTGTACACGTGCAAGCTTTTGTTCGCATTAAAATGCCACTAATTATCAATCAATTATCTAATATTCTTTTGCTTAACTAAAGTCAAAGTTTCGCTTTATTTGATGTTGCCAAATTACGAAAGAACTATGGTTCTAGAAACAACTTAAAATCTATCCTTGTAAAACATGAGCTTAAACAGTTCCGTAAACTAACGTACACTTAACGCAAAATGCAGTCTGCTCTCTTGAAACATTCTCCTCAAGAATTTGGAATAAAATTCAATCTTAGTTTAATCCCAATGCATTGATCATCCACACATATACCCATATATATATTTTACATATCGCTTCAAGCATATTATCTTTTCAGCGGTGAATTGAAAGCAATAATAAACGAACTTAAAACGATATTGAGTATGATTGTCACTTAAATTAAATTGAATTAAAATTGAGTATTGAAAAAAATGAATTTTGAACGGGAGTTTTAAAACTCGTATTAAACATGCTTAAAAATAACTGAAAATATATACGAGCTCTGGAGTCATAAATCTGACCAACAATCTTCGAACTAGGAAATAACACTATTGGTATTATAGATTTTAGTAGGGTGACCCATGAAAAATTAGTAAGATAATAGAATCTGAATACTTTGAATCGCTATAAAATATAGATAATTATTTGTACAATTTTCCTGGAGGAGCGAAATGACTTCGAATAACAAAAAAACAAAATAAAACTTAAGTGAGGGTTTCTTTTGACTTAATAGGATTAAAAATGATAGGAATAAGACCTAAGAATTTAAGCTATTGATGTATCTGAAAATTGAGAAGTTAATAATGAAGAATATACATTTGTATTTGAATTTGAAAATGTTTGTGTAAATATTTTTATTTGCTGCGTCATGGGGTCAAAAGTTTAAAATGATATAGCTTGTACATTTGGGGATCTGCTAACGCTAATCCATTTGCAGATCATGGTCAGGTTGGGTACAGAAGGTGTAGGTCGTTTGTCACCTTAGACCACACCGCTTGTCGGAACAAAGAAATAGCCATTAAACTTGTTTTCCCTTTTCCTTATTCCTTCGTTTCCCTTTCTCCTATATTTGATTTTATTTCGATCGTACTTGTCGGAATCTTGCGTGCAAGTTCGAGTCGTCTAGCCTTTTTGTATTGACCGGTTGAAGCCGATATGAATTATGGCTTTAGCGACTCTATAATAAATATTGTGTAGTGTGCAGTTGAGGCAGCAGCAAACAACCCCCCCACATTCCCGTAAAGAGCTAGTAAATCAATGCGTCCCGCTAGGCTGTCTGCGCTCCTGCGTTCCAGAGACGAACAAAACTCCTGGCAACGATTACAATACAAAATTTTTCCCCTTTACATAAAGTACAATTTTAGGTGAGAGAAATATCGTGGTAACTTATGATCTATATATGACCTTGATAGCATAATAACAGGAACAAAATCTTGCCAATTGTGTCCAATTTGTGGTGCCAGCCCGAAAACTTTTATGGAGACTACCAATATTTGTTCACCTTTATTCAAGCCAAAAACTGAAAGCTTACAATATGGCATAAGTCCACTCCACGCGTGGATACGGTTTTTCGAGTTTGTACTCAAAATCTCTTACAGAATCGGTTTAAAAAAATGGCAAATAAGAGATACACAAGAAAAGGCGGAATTAATAGTTAGAAAACAAAATATTCAAAAGAGGTTGTGGAAGGAAATGGGCCTACATGTGGATAAGCCAAAGCAGAATGGAAATGGAAACTCCAACGATGGCAACACTGCTAGAAGGGCATTTTCAAATGTGAAGTTATTTGCAGAAATCCCAGAATTTGATTTGTCTCTTCTAGAAAATTTCAACGTCGTTTTAATTGCAATTTCATGCGAACTTCCAATTAGTGCTCGGTCTCCTCATACTTGTCCAAATACCCATGGTATCCGATGTCAGCAACTGTACATAAAATTTTGATCCACGGTTTCCAAATAATAGAATCGTCGAAAATGCCAATAGGTTGTCTTGGCGAAAATGCTTCTGAAGCACGCAACAAGTTTTATAAACGGGACAGACGATCACATGCTCGACAAAACTCTAGGCTCAACAATATGACAGATGTTTTCCAAAGAGCAATGGATTCCTCGGATCCTCTTTTATCCAGCATCTTTCTCAAAAAAAGATTAACTGAAATAAAAAAAAAACCTTTGCCAAAAGATGTAATTGAGCTATTGGAGTCGCCAAATTTTAAAATAAACTGTACTAACATTTCCTCAGATATAGACAGCGACTCTGATGCTGAAGTCGACTGTGGTTCGATTACTATTGAACTAGATGTTGAGCTAGATTAAATTTACTATAACTATAATTTACTCTATTTTTGTAAGCTCAGAAGAATAAGCTTTAGTGTGACATTTAATTTGTTTATGCCAAGAAAAAATATGAATACTACTGGTTTTATTTTAATAAAATTAAATTTAAATTAAATGTTAAATTTAAAATTTAATGAATTTAAAGTATGAATACACATTATTAAAATCACATAAAACTAAAAAAAAAAATTTATTTAGAAGACCCTACTTTGGAGGCCGAGAACTTCTGAAACAGCCCTCGTATTGACACAATTTAAATTTTTTTAATAAATAGTACAAACACATACAAAAAACAGAATTAAAAATCTTTTCTCGATTGATTTCCATTAGTTTAAAAAAACAGTTCAAACTCAGCCGCCTACACCAGATTAGGGCCTTTATCTAATGTGGGCGGTAAGAGTGGGCGTGGTCGGAATGTTGTACAACTTTGCCCAATTATTACACACTTGATGTCTATCAAATTTGCCAAGTGCCGCCTAAACTGAAATCTGGCCCAGTGTGGAATGTTAGAATTCTGTTACCTCAAATTAGTAAACAACAGGCATAAAATTTCATGCAACAAAAAAAAAGTTTAGTTTTGTTCCCTTGTGCTATTAATCATAAATTTTTTCTCCATTGGATTATATAATCATTACAATTCTTTTTAATATGTAATCTAATTGATTACTATTCAGCTATGCCTTTAAATAATATCCAAGAGTCGTCATTCCTGATTCTCAAATGCTTCCAAAAATTCCAACAATTTATTTTATTAAACGCATTATCTCAGGTCTAACCTGTTTACTTCTCTCAAACATAATTACACTTTGATATTGCCTGGTAATTAGTAAGTCTGCTCTTGGCCTGACTACTTTTTATCTGGTTTGTCTGTCTTTGTGCCAGGCAATTGATTAAGTTTGCAGCTGTAATGCAATTGCATCAGACAATATGCAAATTAGTGACTCTCAAATGGGTTTGCATTGCAGCTGAGAACGTTGGAAATGTTAAATTGTGGGTATCAAGTACATTAGCACACACACACACACACACATACGAGTACAGCATATATATAGTTCCCTCGCCCCCTTTTTCCTACCCCCTTTCATTGGACAGGCAATTTGAGTTGTCTTGGTAGCACACTTTAAATTGCCAACGATTTGTTTGTTGCTATTTGCTTAGTGAATTGGCAAATCGGGCGAATCCTTTTTCAAGAGGCAAAACAAATGAGTTGGCTTGAGTTTAGTAAGTAGCAAATGTGATAAGCAGTTGGAAATATTGCCAAAGTACCTCTAAAGAATTCAACTGGAAATACTTAATTTGTTGATGATTATTTTAGCCATCATTTTTTTTAAAATGAAAAATGCCAACAATAACAAATTTTCCACTGAAATTCCTTTCTCAATAACTGAACTCAACAGCTGTAATTGCCAAAGATACATGCGTAAATTTCCACCCCGTTTAAAATGGATGGAGGAGGAAAACCACTGGCAATGGTGTTTCAAACTATTTTTGACTTTTGTCTGCCGGCAGCAGCAGCAGCAGCAGCAGCCAAATCGCTTGAAGTAGCAGCCTGCCTGCGTTAACTGAGCGTTGGTGCTTTGGCTTCGACTGAGTAGCGTTTCCATAGCCCTTTTTGTGTGTTTATCGCCGAGTACACAGAACATTTCGATCTCCTCTATGGCTGTCAGAATGAAAACAAACAGAAACAGACAGCTCTACCAGCGGCACTGGCATCCAAGAGTTCTCCATTCAGGCTCCACCATACCCGTACAATAAAATCGAAACTTTTGCATTGTACATGAAAATTGCCATTGCCTGGCCCTGTTGATGTTGATGTTGTTGCTGGCGTTATGCAAAAGAAAAACTTTTCGCACAGCGCATAAAATTTTATTTGTTGCTACTTTTGGGCTTGCGCTTGATTTGGCAGCTCACTCACATACTGCCACCTACCACCTACCTCCCAGCTCCAACCACCACCTTCTCATCGTCCTCGTCCTCGTCATATCACTACAGATATTTGGCATATTTTGTGCACATCAATATCTCTCGCGTGCTAGTTGGCATCATTCGCATCCCAAAAACCAATACCAATCCCAAGTTTCCAAGGCCCACGGGCGTTTGGGCTGCGCGTTTTGCGGTGCACTATAGAAAAGTCATATGTGTGTGTGTGAGTGTTGGTGCAGGACGCAGCTGTTTTTCATTCTTCAACTATGTGAGTTTTGGTTTGCGGCATTTAAGCAAATATTTTCCAATGCAGTCAACTTGTTCCAACCTCCTTTATTCAAAACCTTTCTTGCAATAATGATAAGCACTACTAGGAGTACTTTGGCTATGGGTGGGCGTGGCAAGTGGCAGGCGCGTGACTTTGGTTAAGCGCAGCTGATAAGTTTCTCTAATGACTTTACCAAAAAATAGAAAAAAAAAGTAAATAAAAACAGCAAGAATCGTGTAAAAAAAAATAGAGGAAAGCTTACTTCGGCTCAACCGAAGTTTATATACCCTTTTCGTCGAAAATTCTTAACCTAGCTATTTTCCAAACTCAGCAATAGATGTCGCCCCTACTTTGACCATTTTCTTGACAGTTTGTTATATGGCAAGTATGCGATATATTCATTCCATTTTGAGCAAACTCCCTAAAATTGTGTGGAAACAGATCATATTCATAGCTGGGATGTATAAAGACGCTACCATTGAAAACAAAAAAGTTTTTCTTACTAGCACTACCTTTTTAACCGATCGTTTTTATGGCAGCTATATTTTTTAGTTATCCGATTTGGATCAAAATTGGCAAAATTGTGTGGTAGCGTGTAATATTGACCAAGAACAAGTTTGGGAGCGATAGCTTTGAAAACAGAAAAGTTTTTCCTACTAAGACTTTTTTCAGACCTTAGCTTTTGTATGGCAGCTATACTGTATTGTTGTCCGATTTGGACCATAACTGGCAAAATTGTGTGGTAGCATATAATATTGAGCGAAAACAAGTTTGGGAGCGATAGCATTGAAAACAAAACAGTTTTTCCTACTAAGACTTTTTTTCAGACCTAACTTTTGTATGGCAGCTATACTGTATAGT